>KV907506.1:583501-749052 GCA_001990825.1 Aspergillus carbonarius ITEM 5010 | reverse complement strand
AAAGGGGGGTACCATTATCCGCCAAAATCACCCCACCGGCCGAAAGCAACTTCTTATCCAGAATCTGTTTGACATATGACTCGTAGCCATCTTTGTTGGCGTCGACGAAAATTAAATCGAATTCACCGGTTAGGGTTTCGATTCTGTCCTCCTCCCCCCGCAGGATCTCAATGGTTAGTATTCATCATTCCGGTATAGTATGGTATAGTATGGTATGGTATCATTCCATATAACTCCATAACGAAAAAAAAAAATAAAAAAAGTATAAAGAAGAAAGGAATATGGATAAACATACGACTCCCCCGCCGGACCCTCCACCAAACGAATCCGATCCGTGGCCTTAAACTGTTCAAATGCCGCTTTGGCAGCCTTGATCATCTCGGAGTTGATCTCGAGAGTCACGATTTCGGCGTTCGTCTTGCGGGTTCCCAAGTACCAGGCTAGAGCGGAGAAACCGCTGTAGGTGCCGATTTCCAGGACTTTTATTTCAAAACAGTGTGGTGTTAGTGGATTTTGTTCTTTTCTTCGGATGGGTGGGTGGGTGGGTGGGTGGTTTGTTTGGCTGCATAGGAGGTGGGATGGGAGGTTGGACATACCCCTCTTCGGCTTCCTATCTTCAGCAAGCCAAATCATCCATTGACCTTGTAGCTTCGAGGACATTTTGTCGGCATCGCCGAATTTCTGGGTCGTGTAGACCCAGTGCTCGAGGAGGCTGTCGGGGGGCACGTCGGAGTGGTCTTCGCAGTATTGGCTGGCGCGGTCGGCCAGGTCGGGCTGTTTGGGTTAGTTGTTCTCTATTTTAGGTTTATGGGGTTGTTTGGAGGGGGGGGGATGGCTTGGGAGGGAAGGGGTGGGAACGGACAGTGAAGGGCAGGATGCTGGAGAGCATGGTTGCGGTTGGGTTGGTTGGGTTGGTTGTGGTGGTTGTTTAGGATCTGGAGGTTGTGAGGAATGGTGATAATGGGATGGATGGGATGGGATGGGACGAAGGGGTTATATATCTCTGCTCATGGCTGGAGGAGGAAGCAGGTTGAGTCTCAATCACGTTGTGTACTTGGATAGAATCATCAACCGTTGGAGACTACGTATTCTGCAGGATCTCTGCTAGCAGGGAATCCATTCCTATCCTATTCACCATACACATCCTAAGTCAAACATGCAATGCAATGTAACCTTGTCAGATTCACCTGCGAAGCTTTGGCTTGGCCGTGTCAGCTCAGCTGGAATCGGCAGCTAAACATGAGGCCACGAGGTGTGCCCCCGCTAGCACTCTCTCCTCCTCCAGTCGACGTCCAACTACCTGCACGCCCACCGGAGTATTATGAAACAAGTCCTTGTCATCTGCAGGTCGTCAGCTTGGTCCGAGTCCAGGAACAACGTCGGCTTACATTGCGTCCAGATCTGTCGATCGAAATCGCCAAAGAACTGATCCCGATGGTGCCATTCATCCTGGCTGGCCTGGACACGCGTAACCGGCACATCGACAGCCGGTAGGTCAAGGATGCTCACCACTCCGGTGTATCCCGGATACAGAGCCTGTCCAGGGAGGAAGGATGCAGTAGGTGCGGTAGGCATCAGGATGAAGTCGACGGGTTGTCCGGTGCGCGTCAACTGCGCGGTACTCTTCCAGTAGCGGAGATACGAGGTCTGGAACTCGCTGCGGCGGGTGGCGATCTGCCACGACTCGTGCAAGGACTTCAGCGGAAGATGGCCAGGCTTGGATCCATAGACGGCAGCGATCTGAGGCACCGGGTCCTCCCCGCTGGCTTGCAAGGCGACATGGATGTCATGGCCGCCGTCTGCCGTGAAGACATTCCACTACAGTAGAATCAGCAATGGGTGAGCTCGGCTACCAGCGGTTTCGACGTCACCTACCAAAATATCAAACGCCTCTGCGTGGGTCGGAGGCGTCCATTCAATCACCTGGTAATGGCGTTAGCAGGATGGCATGCATCCGCGGAGTCTCAATGAGCGGTTACCTCGTGTCCCCGCGCCTGGAGAGCCTGGACAACCTGCTCAATTGCGCGAGCCACCGGAGGATGAGGGTGAACAACCCCATCGCATCGCAGCACCCCGAAGGTCAGCCGTTGGTTGGCTCCTCGCGCCAGTGTGTCGTCGAATTTAGCCTGGGTCCAGGGAATGGGGGCCACTTTGGGATCATCTTCCCACGGGGACTGAGACAGCAGACTACGCGTCATGAAGGCAAGATCCTCGACATCGTGACCCATCACCCCAATGACGGAGTGGTTGAGATCCTGACCTTCCATCTATAGACATTGTGTTAGAATTAGGGCTGACGTGAGAGGGACACTCGTGAGGAACGCACGCTATTGGCGACCCGCAGGTAGGAGAGTCTCCCATGGGAGGGCTTAAGCCCATACAAGCCTTGCGCACTGCATGGCAGACGGACCGATGCCGCTGGAGTCCGACGGTTAGCCCCATCTCCGCCAAGGCACTTCTCGCTCTCCTGAATGGGGGGGGAGACCGACAGAAGTCCGACCCGAGGCCAATGATGCTGCCTCGCATGGCCAGGAGGGCCGCCTCGCCGCCGGAGGAGCCCGCTGACGAGAGCAATCGATTAAAGGGATTCACCGTGTAGCCAATAATGTTGTTGTTCGTCTCCATCGCCTGATGAACGATCAGCAAGGGGAATCCTTCAGGAAGTTCCACGAACGTGGGGTACTGCGGGGTGTTCCCGGTGATGGATGGCGACTGGAAGGGTCCATCTTCTCCGATGGGGAGGGGAGAGGGGGGGGAAGGAATCAGGATCGATCACGCACCATCAGACTAGTCGGCACGTTGGTCTTAGCGTACAGCACGGCCCCCATGGCTTTGAGGTGCTGGACAATCAGGGACTCGGAGGCTTCAGTGTCTGGCTGGCCCAGCCACGAAACATAGCCCAGGCTGGTTTCCACCCCGTCGACGCGGAATTGATCCTTCAGGCTGACGGGGAGGCCGTGGAGCGGGCCAACTGGGCCGTGCGTGGCCAGATGGCGATCCAACTCCTCCGCACGACGGATGGCGTCGTCGAAAAACACCTCGGACAGGCAGTTGGTCTCCACAGAGGAAGGTCAGTCACTCCTCCTGGCTGGCCCCCCTCGGATGGTGCAATCTTACCAGCTGATGCGCCATCGCGGCCCGCTTACAGAACGCCACAACCGCCTGTTTGGCGGAAATCTGCCCGTGGGCGATCTGGCCCGTCAGCTGCATGGCGCTGAGTTCCTCCGTGAGGTGAAGCTCGGTGGCATCCAGGTATTTCCGCGCATATTCGCGCCCATCTCGCAGTTCCTCCGCCGGTGGGGGTCGAAAGCTGCCGTCGTCTGGCAGGAAAGGACGAATACGCGCCTGGATTTCCTCCCGCTTGCGACGGCCCACGGCCTGCCAGTCCGCGGCGGATGCATTCAGGGCGTCAGAAGTCATGGTGAAACGTGCAATCGTGCAGCGATCCAGGAGCCTCGGGAAGAAACGGAGAGAAGACAGTGGAGTTCCTGAACTGGGTATGACAACTCGGTTGCTTTTGGGGTTTAAATATTCTAGCTTGGCAGCGCTATACGCCGTTCGAACATGACAACTATACGAAAAGGGTCCTCCGCGCGACCTGTAACCAGTCCTAGGGTGTAATCGCGGGCCATCGGATTCTAGCGTACAGGAAACCCCGAGGGGGGCCCGTCCAGACCGGGCTCTACGCCTTGACCATCACCGTGGTGCCTACCTTGGTCAGTCGGGCCAATAGCACAAGAAGGGCCGCGATTATGACGCAGGCACCACACCATGCCTGCAATGCCACCCACCCGTGGTCCAGGAGGGCGCCCCCAATCGGGGTCCCAATGAGCAGGCCAATCGCAGCGAGCACGAAGCTCATGCCCATCCGGACACCCACCACCCCCAGACTGGGAGACAACGTCACGATCGTGGTGGGAGGGAGAGACACAAAGGTCCCGGAGAAGAAGCCGTACAGGATACAGAAAACGATCATGCCGCCGGTATTGTGGATGCCAATCCAGACAAAGGCCAAAACGCCCGCAATCGTCGACGTGGGGAGGAGCATGTTAAGAGGGCCCGTCTTATCCGCAAAGAAGTTGGGAACGATCCGTCCAAACACACTGGCCGCGTTGGTGATGGATAGCAGATAGAAGGCCAGGTTTTCGTCCATGATCTTGTTGTCCATGGCGTAGGACTGCACATAGAAGAAAGGCATATACATTCCCATGAAACCAAAGAAAGTTGCCAAGGAAAATAGAACGAAGGGTGGTTCGCGCCAGGCTTCGGCTTCAAACATCCTGCGCCGGCTGGAAGGCTTCACCCGCATTCTCATGCCGGCGTTGGGGATGATGAGCGTGGCCAGCATGATGAAGGCAATGACGCGAGTTGCCCACCCGAAGCCAATCTGTGGCTGCAATTTACGGAACACGATGGGGTAGATGACTCCGCCTGGGAAGGCAAATTTTAGTTCATCCACACGGAGAAGGTTGGATCTAAGAAGAAGGGGTGGGGGGAATTACCTAAACTGCTGCCACTGGCGGCAATGCCCTGAGCCAATGCTTTCTTGGTTGAAAAGTAAGTGGGCAAGATGGCCACGCTCGGGACGAACAGGCAGCCCGAACCGAGGCCAACCACGATGCCCTGGGCGAGCATGACCTCCCAGTACTCATGGCAGATAGAGGTCATCATCATACCAAAGACAACCAGAATGGACCCGACGCCGATCAACACCCGGAAGTAGCCATAATCGTACAATGGACCGGTGACAACTCCCACAAATACCAGAAGGAAGGCCTGGATCGAACCCACCCAGGAAATGTCCATTGCAGATCGGGCCTTGAGAAGGTTCTGCTCATAATACGTCTGGTATACGCCGAACGTATTGACGACACCCCTCGATGGAAGTGTCAGCTCACGCTAGATCCACAAGGAGAGGAGGCATCTAAAATCTCACCAGCAGTTGAAAAAGAGGAAGAACGAGCCCATAACCTGGTACCAGGCCAAAAAGCCGCCATTGGGAATGTCTGACGGTGGGCCTGGGGCTTTGGCTGGGGCAGTGGTTGGCGTGGGATCAACCTTCTCGCTCAATTGTGGGATGCCTTCTGTAGACTGGAGCCCGTTGCTTTCAGGGAGGGCTTGTTCCATCTTACCGGCGGAGGAGGAAGAGGACCGGTCTGACATGACTTTAGTGCTGGCAAAGGGCCCGCCGGTGATCGGAAGGATTGGGAGCAAGACCAGGCAAAGTAGGAAGGGGTGCAATGACCATGCATCTTTCCAGGGCTCACGATGGGCCGTATTAGTAGGGGACGGGGAGAAGATGGCGATTACAAATCCAACCTCTAAATTAACGACGATCTTGGTTGCTTCTTTGGACAATTTGGCCGAATCCCGGGGCCCCAAAGGAATCGGGCAGACTCAAGCCTTGCGAGCCGGCCAATCGGGGGCCATGGGGGCTGCCTTAGTGCAAAGGCCAGGCGGTGCCTGTCGCCGACTGCAGAGACACGGGGCGCGCCATTGGATACAGCGTCGCTCGCCGATGGCCTGTTCTGCAACTTCGTGGCCAACAACCCCTGCCAGTTGCGTGCTCACTAGCAGCTGCTGGGTTGCATTCGCCTTCATCCCCCCTAATATCCCGTGCCCACACTGTACCCCGACGGATTCAACCCTCAGGGGTCTGCATCCCTCGAGTAAATTGGATTAAAAATCAACCACAAGCAGATTGCTTCCTTTTGTGGGCAACCATGGCTACCGATGATTTTCGAAAAAGACCGACCCTGCCACTTTTTCTTTGGGACCAGTCTCTCACATCCCGAGCTTGGGAGAAACACAGCCAGGTCTTTCCACCATGTCAGCTCCTCAGTCGTGGTTCATTCCTCCCTTCAACCCTGAGACGGCAGATCCGGCCGTCGCGCAGGCGATGGCCCTCCTGCCTGTGGAGCGAAACCTGCCCAAGGTGCTTGCCAACAGCGCCACCTTTTTCCAGCCCTTTATGCAATTGACGGCGGCATCGTGGGCTCCAACTCGCACGATTCGGTCCTCCGAATGGCAGGTCGTCGTCCTGCGAACGGCCAGCATTCTGGACAGCGACTATGAATGGCAGGTCAACGAACCTGTGGCACGACTGTTCGGATTCGATGATCATGCGCTCGCCAAACTTCGGGAGGGTGATCTCTCCGACAAGACCATCTTCAGCGACCGACACCGACTGGTTGCGAAGATGACTGCCGAGCTAGTGACTCAGCATCGCCTTTCCCCAGAAACGGCGCAGGCTAGCAATAGGGTCCTTGGGCCGGAAGGAACGGTGGAGGTGATTGTGATCCACAGCGTGTACGCGCTAATCGCCAACCTGTCGCGGTCGGCGGGCCTGGTGGATGACCCGCCCGTGGCGGGCCTGGACGCTATCCTGCGGACATACAATGCTGCTGCGATTGAAAAGGAGAACGAGCAGCGGGCGAAAGATGTGTCCAGTGGAGAAACAATCTAGCTATGTCTGCTTGATTGGATGTGTCATGTAAATAATCGCGGACAATGAGAGAGAGAGGAAGTCCATGTGAATATGTGTCTAAACTACTTCAACTGCTCAAACCACTCAAACTCCCAGACCAGTTTGGCGTGTCCCACCGGCCGATCCTCGGCCCGGCGCACTCCATCTTTATCTGCATTTCCCCATCGCACCAGCTGCACCGATGGCATCCTCAACCGCTGCTGCACTACCAGCCCCGCTAACCAGACCACCATGTCCCGGGCTTCCTCCTCCGTCCGTTGCGCGAGATAGGTTGATCCTCGAAACGCACGCACCGTGATCTGATTCCAGAACAGAACACGACTGGTCAATCTCATCGATGCTGCTGGACCCCCTCCTCCCAGGGTGCCGTAATTCACCAAGGTACCGCCAGGAGCGAGCGTCGCAGCAAGTCTCTCAGCCGATGCCCCAAAGACGGCATCCAAGGCGAGCACGATGCGTTTGCCCTGAATCCCCGCGGCACTTTCTTCGAGTTCGGACTCGGTAAGGACCGTATGAGCACCGTAGCGTTTGAGCTCGTCGATAGCCGCTTGATTAGAAGCTGGGTCTGGTCGATCACGAATGACACAGATGGATTGAATGCCACGGAGAGTAGCGAGCTGGACTACTGCGGATGCAATCGCCCCTGTCGCAGCGTTCAAGATGATCCAGTCGCCGGGTTTGAGAGATTCTCGGCTATGTTCGAGCAACAGGTAAGCCGTAACAAAGACCGTGCGAAGGATGCTGAAGGCGAGAACATCCGATCGGGCGGGGACGTCAGAGGATGGCAGTCCGGACGTCAGATTCAGGAGGCTGGAAGCCGGTACGTTGGCGTGGCTGCGCCATGTTCCCAACCCCAGACCGGCGGGGATGACCAGATCTCCTTCATGAAAGGCGGACGGGGATATATCCTCCCCGATGGCGATAACACGGGCCACGCCGTCGTATCCAGGGACATAGGATGGGGCTGGCGTGCCGGGGACGGTATGGCGTGGTTTGACGGGGTATTTGCCCGAGACAACGAGGAGATCGAGCGGATTGATGGGAGCGTAGAGGAAAGCGACCTGGACTTCCCCAGAGCCGGGTTTGTCGAGGTGGAACTTGGTGAGGGTCAGTCCAGTCGACGGGGGAGTCGAGGGGTTGGTGAAGGATAATGCTGATGCTGAGAGTTGAGACATGATCACGTATGGCTACGGATGGCTGGAAAGTTGAAAGACATAAGCACCGGGTTGATCACCCTATAAATAAGCCACCTGACTTCGGAGGGCTCTGGGGCCAAGCATCTGTCAGGCTCGATGGCTGTAAGCCTGGTGCCCATGACCTGGCTGGCATCTACATGGTGAAATGAGCCCTCTTGGGGGACCAGCGAGTTGTCAGCGAGGACGGTTTGTATGTTGGGATCTATCTACCTTTCAGTTGTTCCCTAGCCTGAAAATATCTCTTTTGATCTAGTTAGGGTTTCTGACATTCTATGGGTAGATTCCCGGCAGTTCACTGGATCCCCCTACATATTCTGAATTTTATGACCATATTGGGTGTTCCTATGAGTCCTCCTGGTCAGTATAGACCATCTTTCCATGGAAATAATCACTGGAAAACTTTCATGTCAGAAGACCAGGAGTCGGTAGTGAAGCTATCCGGGCCTACCTCCAGTGGGTGGAAATAGTAAACAATAGCACTAGAGGCATGTAAGTTATCCATCAACTGTAGAATTACAATGACCAAGGAATTAAAACCTGACACAAAACTTCATCTTGGACAAAAAAGTATTACCCCACTCTGAATTTGTTAGACAGTCGGCCGTCCACTCGTACTTTCGATTTGATCAATCGACCACTGAGATGGAGGTATCCACCCACCATGCGATGCAGCAGTACTAGTCTCTCATTTTATATACTAAATGGGGTTCGGAAGAGTGGTTCCGCAACCAGGGCTAAATCCTCGTCGATGATGTGTTGGAGAAATTACACATCACCTCGGGGTTTTACTTAATTGATCGGCAACTCCGCGGCTACTCCGTACATGTGACACCACAGAAAGCTGGTTTTTTTTGGGTTTTCTTTTTTTTTGTGTCTCACTGTGATGGTCGATCCTTTTTCCTCGCTCTAGAATCCTCAATGCTGGTCAGTTGCAATAATGTGAGCTGGGTTTTTAAGGTTTATTCATGCACGTAACCATGGATGGTTGAGGCACTTTGTGGTAGCGTGAGATACAGTGACAGCTCGATGAGATTGAAGGGTGGATTTTTCTGGCTATCTGACTGTATACCATTTATCTATTGAAGGCATAGCATCGACTTTGAAGCAGTTTAGCTGGTCATTTCGATTGACTGATATCATAGCACTGATCCATTATTCTTCTGGACCCCCGATCAACACTTTGATGGAGCCACTGTTCGGGTCCGAGGCTGTCTCAAATGCCTTGGGCGCGTCCTTAAAAGCAAACTTGTGTGTGATCAGTCTGCTCAAATCAATCATCCCGCTTGACATCACCCGGACAGCTCGTGGCCACATGTTGACATATCGTTGTTGAAACTGCAGGTCAATCTCCCTCTCGCTCAACCGCATGAATGGGAACAGCAGCTGGTCTTTACCGACTCCAACAACAAACACTTTACCGCCAAACTTGACGCTTTGAATGGCGCCTGCGATCGAACTCTGAACTCCGGTACATTCCAGGGCAATCGCTGGCTCAGAATCCTCCCCGCCCATCAGCTCCACCACGCGAGCTGCAAATTGTTTGTCGTCCTCGTCGGGCCGAACCTGCAGTGTCCGAGCAGCAGGAACGAACTTCTGTGCAAACTCCAGTCGAGCGGGATTGATATCACTGATAACAATGGGATGCGCTCCAGCAGCCCGGCAGCATTCGAGCATCACCAGTCCAATCGGCCCCGCACCACATATCAAGACCGGATCGCCGATTTTGACCCCGGATCGAGTGACGGAAGTGAGCGCGACACTGAGCGGCTCCAGCAATGCACCTTGCTGGTATGTGAGAGATCCGATCTTGTGACACCATACAGCGGGATGATTCACATAAGTCCGCAAGAGACCATGAGAAGGCGGACTGGAGCGAAACAGCAGGTTCTTGCACCCATTGTAACGTCCTGAGATACATGGCTCGCATGCCTTGCACACAATATGGGGTTCAATGGCAACTCGGTCTCCAATTGCAAGACTGGTGACAGAAGGGTGGATGTTCACAACGACGCCCGCTGATTCATGCCCCAAGATATGGGCGTCTTTGACTACCCAAGGGCCAATAGCCCCGTGCTTCCAGAAATGCACATCTGAGCTGATTCGTGAAAGTTAACATAACAATGAGTAAGCTAGGAGGGACAAATCTCACCCACAAATCCCACTGTATTTGATAGTTACTGTGACCTCTCCCTCCTGTAGGCTCGAACCATCGACCACATGCTCAAGCGTTGGCTCTGCGTCTGCTATATAGAGATTATGGGCTGGGTCGATATAGACACCTTGGTTCGGTAGTTGCAGGCTCATATTGTTCTCAGACACTGTTGGCGTTGTAGCTTATCGAAGATACAGTGATTCCCTTGGCTCCCACGACTGGTAGCTTCAGGATCATGGCATTGAGGGGATTTATGGAATTATATGTATCACGAGTCCAATAAGATACATGCAATATTCAACATGATAGGAAATATAGGCGGCTTACGCTATCTACACTCAATTAGGAACAACGGGCAGATAAGAGAGTGCGGGGTTGACTGTGTATGGGGTAGCTGCAGTTCGCAAAATTTACCCTGTCGGGCAGCCCTACCCCGCGACCGGACCAAGTACCATATCTACTGCTCTAAGATAGGCAGTCATGATAGTCACATCTATTTGTATAATACTAGAAAATTAGGCGGGTTTATTGTTCCGTAGAGGCCCGATTTTACGAAGATGTCTGGTCCCCCACACTAGTATTTATATATAATATCCAGTGGTTCAGTTGAACATCAGGTTTCAATTCTGATCCCACTAAGTTTGCAGAGACAGTATAGAGTTACTATGTATCTCGATCTAGGCAATTTTCTCTCTCCTATATGGCTAGCCCATGTAATAGCGACGCTCTTCCATTATCCTGTCTTTTGGATAAGGTGGTTCAAACTGCAGCAGTGTTTTTGCCCACAGCCGTATTTGAAACACTGGCGGGAAGTGCGAGTGGACTGCATGAGTCTCGGCTTATGAGAGAACTCGAGATTCGACTGAAGCCTGCACAACAATCAATACTTCAAAAGCTTGATGAGGATTGTCCTTCACATAGATATGTTAGCCATGAGATGCATTCCTGGTATCAACCAGGTACTTGACAGTGAGCTGTGACGGGAGAGTTGGAGTTCGGTTATTTTTAGTAGCCGCAATGCGATTGGCTGACGTAGGCGGAGGATACGCATACGCTTTCGTACAATCCATCCGGCACAGCTTCGATACCCGCCCTTCACAGCATGGTAATACGAATACACCCCCTGGCACGATCATCACTGTTTGGGTCGGTTTGCCGGAAGCGCCGTGTCCCGCGATCATACGACGTCAAAAACCGAACATTGGCCGAGGAGCAGCGCAGCATTTGCCTTCAGGCCGCGGAGCCTGGGAGTGCCTGCCTGCCTTGGGTCTCTGCCTTGGATGGCTGGCCACCTATCCTTGACCACTCCATCTTGCTTTGTCGTCCAGACCATCCCAAATTATATGCGGCGTCCGTGTGACGGAACAAGCGGGGTGACCTTTGCAGTTCAATCTCGAAACATCTCCATTAACCAGAAGTCAAAATCTGCTCCGCCGGGACGGAGAGCCGCTTGTCCAGTCAGTGGCCGCGCCCTCAACCGCCCAACGGTTCGATAAGATCTAAAACGTACCTCCCTGCCTGCCACCTACGCTCGCCTCTGAGCCACAACTACCCTGTCATCGTCAACCCTTCACTTCCCTTCTGCAGGAGTTGGACAGATCATCAACCAAATCGAAGTACCTCCGCCAACCCAGCAGCACCATTCACCCATTCATTTACCCCCCTCAATTGCTGCCCACCTGGGTGTCCCTGAACCAGACTCCACTGTTCATAACCTAGCCTCGTTAGCGCGTCTGATTGGGGTGATAAACTCGCTCGCGACTCAAACCCGCTACTAGCCGGCTTCGCTCCTGACCTTTCCCATCAGGTATGCTTTCATGGAACAGCATCACCACAACCACTTCGATCGACCAAAGTCATCAATTTGATACCTTTATCTCATCACTAACCTCATCCTAGACGGCATCTGGGAAGTTCGTCCCGTGATAGTCGCCACAGCGCACTGACGGTCCCGATTGCGATTGATGGTCCCGGCCTTGGCCGCTGGACAAGATGGCAATGCCTACCATGGGTAGCGACTTTCAGCTATTCTCCCCTTTACAATCCTCGGATAGAAGAGACTCGCAGGCCGAATCGACAACATTCGCCCAATCTACAACGGAGGATTCGAGCCAGGACTGGACGCAGTGGATGAGGTGGGATGACCAGGGCTTTGCGGATGGGGTCAAAGATCTCTCCCAATCTCCCTTTGATGCTGCGTTCACATCGCCCAGTGCGTCCATAGGAAACACAGATCTCTTTCAGAAAACGGATTTCTCCCCGGATATCTCCCTCGATTGTACCAACCTCCCGTTTGATTCGCTCCTCGATCAAAGCTTCAGTGGCGTATCTCAATCGAAGACCGGATCTACTGGCATCGACCTACAGTCAGCGCTGTCTACTACGTCTGGCTCTCCGCTTTCGTCAGAAGGTGCAAGCCGTAAACGTAAGTCGGGCAGTGATGATGATGGGTCGACGGTGAGTGGTGTCATCCAGACCGGTAAAAAGATGCCAGCCAAGAAACGAGCACACAACGTCATCGAGAAACGGTATCGAGCAAATCTGAATGAGAAGATTGCTGAGCTGAGGGACAGCGTACCTAGTCTGAGGGCGTCGAAAAATGCGTCGGGTAATCTCCTTGATGATGACGACGGCGAAGGGGTCACTCCGTCCAACAAGCTGAACAAGGCCTCTATTCTTTCGAAAGCAACGGAGTATATTCGTCACCTCGAAATTCGCAATAAGCGACTCGAGGATGAGAACATGGCTTTGAAAAATCGACTTCGTCAAGCGGAGAAGGCCGTTGACCAGTCACTAACTTCCGCAGCATCCGTCTCATCGCCCAGCAACTACACCGTGTCCACGGAATCTGGCGCGAGCTCATCACCAAGTGTGTTCTCGCATGCAGAAGATAGTCCTAGCGACCACTCCCCGACATCCTTGTATCCCCCAGAAGGCTTGATAAAGGTACCAGATGCGTTTAAACGCATGCGGGAAGAGTCCGCAAAAGACAACGCTTTCTCCCAATCATACATTCAATATCCGAGCAAATCCAGTACATCATCATCAGGCGGCCGTGTCAAGCGGTCATACTACCCCAACAAGTACATGCTCGGTGCTCTGGCAGGGCTCATGGTTATCGAGGGTATGGGCAGCGAAAAGAAATCAGAGTCAACCGCCAAAGGCCTATTGGCGGTTCCGATCAACTTGTTCAGCAGCCTGCAAACTGCTCTTCAGAGCCCAACGGTCGCGTACTGGCTTGCAATGGCTCGAAGCTTTTGGTATTCATGGCACGCGCGAGCCATCTCGCATTTTCTCATACTCGCTACCTTGGTCGTTGGCAGTGCTTTTGTGGTCTTCGTTTATCTGTTCAATGCTAGTCCCGGGCACCAGGCCTCTACCCTGAAGACCGCTTCTGCTACGTTGTCGTCATCGAATTTCAGACGCCAGGCTTGGTTGACAAGCATACAGCGAGTCGGTGTCCCACGTCACCGCTTTTTCCACGAGTGGTATGTCGTGACGTCGCGCTGCTTTGAGTACATCCTGCGGTGTCTCCTGGGATGGAAGCTCTACTCTTCGATTACGGGAGTCACTGAGGAGGACGAGAAGGGGCGAGTCAAGACCTGGGATATTGCAATCGATGCACAGCTGGCCGGTGGCGATGCCGAAATTAGTAAGAGTCGATTGGTCCTCACCATATTTGCCGCCGGCACCTTGCCGAGAAGTCCCATGAGGATGATGCTCAAAGCTCTCCATTGTCGCATTCTGCTTTGGCGAGTCGGAGATCCAGGATCATGGAGTTTTGACTTGTCTAACGATGTCGCTCATAAGCTGGCGAGATATCAGTGGGACCTTGCTCGGAAGAGGCATCAATCCATGCCCAAAAACCACCCGGATGCTCTGCCCAGTCACTTGGCTGCCTTATTGAAATTGGATTGCGATGAAGTCATGATTGACAGCATAGTGCAGAGAGCGGCAAACCTTACCTGGAACCGTCCCACACAAGAAGGTGCTGATGATGACCAGGCTCTTCTGGATGTAGTGGAGGAGGATCCTGCAATTCAATCATCTCTGGACGCTCTTGCGGCTTGGTGGTCCAGTCATCTCTTGCAACGGGCACTACTCAGATATTTTGAGGCCAGCACTGGTGGCCCCGACGCTAAGAAGAGTCGTGATATGTTCAAAGCCAAGATCAAACTTGCCCTGGACGTCGCCCCCCAGCCTTCCGCTGCGCATACGCGCGCTCTTGTATTGCAGGCGGTGTTCTTCGAACAAGACCGCGCCGCAAACATCGGGGCAGTACTTGCGGCGCTGCCGAAGGACAAAGGAAAGAGCAAGCAAAATCAAGCCACCAACTTCCTGGATTCGTCATTGCCCGTATCTGTACGGGAAGAGATTACGATATCAGTTCGTTGCGCCATGATTGCGGCGATTTTCACGGCACGGACTACGGGCGACACTTCTCTGCCGCCACATTTCACGATCCAGAAAGCCACCACCTGGTTCAATCAGTTGCCGCTCGACCCAGTGGAACTGACACTCCTCGGATTTGCGTCGGTTTACCATTTGCTTCACGTTCTGGCCTCTGACACTGACTACCTGTCTTCCTCCGAATCCTCGCCGTCTTCACCCGTCTCGCGCAGCTCCACCCCCTCCTCTTCGGTTTCTTCTGACGACGAAACGGATGACAAACCACGGTTATTGCAGAAGCCCGAGATTCTACCGCACTCTATCCCCAACTTGGGTCGTGTGGCGTCCGAACTCATGTATTGGGCGCGGAATGCGTACAACCCTGCCTTCTATGGCTTCACCTCTCAGCTTGTGAAAGTCATCGAAACCGAATGCACGTCTCTATGTCATAGCGCCGGTGTCGACGTGGCCGATTACTCGCATGTCCGGGAAGAGAAGAGAAAATCAAAACTGTTGAAAGACAAAAAGAGAAAAAAGCAACCAAGAAGATCGTGAGGACCCAATAGACTAGACGACAATTCCCAGTGGCGGCTTATTCAAACTTCGGTACGACGACAGTGGCTGCAGCCTGGAGCCCAGCAGTTCCATATTTCTCTGTGCAAATTCGCCAACACTGGATACAAACCCTGAGATATCACCGTTACGTTTCCCTTAATGATATGGCTAAATCGGATGTTTTTCACCTTTTCCCGTGTACTTTTCAGACTTTTCTTTTATTCCTGGGCGTTTTTCTCTCATGTGACGGGGTATCTGGAGTGCTGACTCGTACGCCACACTCACATTTCTGACATTTCTGGTACAAGGCGTCCTTGGGTTGCACAGTGGCTGTTCAGATATCTTCCCTCAGCTTCCGGAATGGAACGGAGTCGGATCCTAGAGATCTTGCCCTCTGCCTGTAATGCCTAATATTGTCATGCGTTCAATGTATTGGATGCCATCCTTGGTATTCTGAGAATCTGTTCTGTTCAGGGCATGTTTCCCCTCGATACACGATGTATGCATGCGTATTCCAAGACACGATCTACCTGTCTCAGCCGTGTCACTTCCCCTGGCAGATGTCTCAGGTTTGTCGGGGTTCTCCTGTCAATGTCTCAGGCTGCACCCCTGGTGATGTCTCAGTCTCGCAAACGAACGATGCTGCTTTCGGCGCAGTACTCGATCACTGACGGCTGGTGCATGCTGGATAGACTTTCGCAAGACTTCGACCACGCGACTCCCTGTGGTTCTCTGCTGAACCATACGAGTAAGCACCTTAACTCTGTGAGCACCGGGCTAGCAAACTTTGGCCATCAGAGATAAACATCAAGCCCGAAGGGCCTGTCCTTTGGTACACCAAAGTCACATTCAATGACTTGTTCCACCATTCCCTCCATTCCCACTTGCCGTGCAGAAAATGCCAAGACTTTGGTGTGTATTTGTCACAGCAGGCGACATTTGAGCCTATGAGACATCTAATTATCATGGTATGAATGGGCATATGGTGGGATTCGAATCAGAGTCCTGTTGTGGGCGATGGTGGTCTCGACGACCGTCGGGGGGGAGGCCCTGCGGCGGGTGCCCTGAAGGTGAGACAATCCCAACCTTATACCGTTGCAACCGGCCCAGATCGGGCTCTACACAACATGGCCGTCGCTCGGAATGCAACCATCTGCCCGGTCTACCCAGGCATTCACGCGATCATGGATTCAAATCTTGCTTTGCCAAGGCTGCCCTCCACGGGGGGGCCGGTCAATGTATGACGTCAGCACCTCCGTCGGCTGCCCAGTTCGGGGGATGTCTCTGGCAAGCATGGCCAACGCCTGGGCAAATAACTGCGTCCGGGGGATCCCCAACGATTACGGGCTCAGATCAGATTGATAGACACTGTATCTGTGGTGCGGAGCTGGGGGATCCCTTTTCTCGTGGGTCAAGTGCATTGGGGGAGCTCTCGACGGACTCGAGTCAGGCCGGGATCTAGGTCCAGGGTCGTCACATCATCATATACGGCCCGGTTCTACGTCACGACCGACCAGTCTGAAATAGGAGATCTGCTAGAAAGCCGCTGGGATGCAACGATCGTGTTCTCGACCGCAGGAAACATGGCAGACAGCCGGGTCTGGCGGATGCTGCATCCACATTTTCCCTTCCGTTTCCGGAGGGCCGTTCCATCGCCCGGCGGATCGACGACTGGGATCAGTCCCACGCTGAAGAAAGCTTAACGGGAGCCAAATCTGAAAGGACCCGCTGTCCCTCGTCCCAACTTCCCTGGTCCCTCCCTGCACAAACTAACTTTGCCCTGTCACAGAAACTCGCGTGCCTGCCGACCAAAGGCACGCTTCCGCGGAGTGCCAGTCCCACCCTCCGAGGTTGCAATCGTCTGATAGACCCGAACGCTGAGATTTATTGCCTGGATGCACCAAGGTTCTGAATGCATGAGTTTTACTGGCTCTTGACAGCCCCCAATAGACAATGGCTCTTGAGCAGGATCCGGTTGCATGACGGCATTGAGACGATGTCTTGGTGTCGCTTCGGGACGTCATGATACTCCCCCGTATATAATCCCAATGTCCAGATATGTGCCCGGTTGCTGAATCTTTCACGGTCCGAGTTCGCATTTACTTCTCTTTGGGCGAAGGTGCGGATTTCCACCACATCAATAACTCCCATCCACCCACTTGACCTCGCCGGTTAAACATAATGGGGGTAGACCATCTACAGCCGGGGGAGGTGCGTCAAATTGACTACCATCCCCCAATGAACGTAGCGTTGGCGACACCTATGTTTATTCTCGCTGGAGCTTTTTTCGTTCTCTTCGTGGGTCGTAGCCTCATACGGCTACACCATCACCGCCGGTTACGCGAAATCCTACGAACCGATAGCCAGGGAAAATTCGAGCAAACCAGCACGCTCTCTGCCAGTTTCAACAAGCATGTCTTCTACGCGCCATTACTATCTGTGCGCCACAGTCGTTATTTCCGGCTTGGTGATAGCATCCACATGGGCATCATCCCGCTCCGACTGGAAGCGGCTCTGCTAACCGCGTATATATCGATCAATCTTGTCTTCTTCTTTGTCATGGTGGACTGGTGGAAAGACTGGGATGAGGTCATCTTCCAGTTTCAATATTCGGCGGGCAGCATGGCAGTGCTGAACCTGCCGGGCTTGGTTCTGGCTGCCGGCCGAAACAATCCCTTGGTGCCCTTACTTGGTATCAAGTTTGACTGCTTCAATCTTATGCATCGTTGGGTGGGGCGGACAATCATCTTTTCGGGGCTCGTCCACACGATTTCTGCCGTTGTAATGAAAGAGCATGAAGGTAGGTGGCGTCTATATGGTCGAGGCAGCAGGGCTAATGATCGATAGAGGGCGGCTTGGCCGCGGCTACAAAGCTCATCTGGAACACCAAGTTCTTCATCTGTGGTTTGGTGGTAAGTTGTCCTGGTTCAGTGCTGGGAGTATATGCTGATGAGTATTGGTGGGTATAGGCTATCTTCGCGTTTGCGGCAATCCTCCTACAGTCCACCTCGCCCGTTCGACATGCATTTTACGAAGCATTCCTCCATACACACATTCTTTTGGCTATTATGGCATTTGTGGGCTTATGGTACCACCTGGAAGGAATGTCGCAGCAGTATGCTCTGCTTGTTACGCTGGTCCTCTGGGGTTTCGATGTACGCATTCCAAGTTCTCGACGCTATCACCGAGCCCTGCTAATCGCATCTAGAGAGCAACCCGGCTGGCATGTGTCATCTGGCGCAACCTTGGAAAGCACCGCACCAAGGCCACGGTGGAACTACTCCCAGGCGATGTGGCGCGCGTCAACGTCACGCTGGCGCGGCCGTGGAGCTTCAAGGCTGGCCAATACATGTACCTGTATATGCCGTCCCTGGGGCTGTGGACTTCGCACCCATTCTCGGTAGCCTGGACTGCAAATGGCGAGACTGGGCTGGTCGAAAAGCGCAGCTCCAATGATTCCATCAACCGTCTGATTGGGGATTCGCCGCAAACCACGATGTCCTTTTTGATCAAACGGCGTGATGGGTTCACCAGCAAATTACTGCGGAAGGTGTGCAGCTCCGCCGAGCGGAAATTTAGCGCGATAGCGCTTGCGGAAGGACCGTTCGGTAAGCACTTTACATCTGTAGCTCGATCAAGTGCTAATGGGAGCAGGTGGTTTGGAGTCGCTCAATTCCTATGGGTCGGTGCTTTTGGTTGCCGGCGGCATTGGCATCACGCACCCCATGTCCTACATATATGAGTTTGTGAACGGATTCGCGTCGCGGTCGACCGCGGTGCGACGAGTGACCCTCATCTGGGTTGTTCGCAGCTTAGGTGAGTTTGCCTGAGCAATCAAAGACAACGACTTACCATCAATAGATCATCTCTCTTGGATCCAGCCCTGGATGGTGTCCTTGTATAATCACCCAGCCTTACAAGGCGCCAATGTGCCGAAGCAGGAGTCCTACTTTGAGTTCCCGAATTTCTCCCTGTCGGTCCAGGTCTACCTGAGCACACGCGAGTGTAGTCCCGAAGATTACTCCCCGGCCGAGTCGCCCTGGGCCATCTCGGCCCCATCCGGAGTACCGATTAGTATCAACAGTGGCAAGCCGTGTTTCCGGGAGATCCTGGATGTGGAGATGGCGCAGCAGGTGGGTGCCATGGCCGTCAGTGTCTGCGGACCGGGCGGGCTGGGCGACGATGTGCGGCAGATTGTGCGGGAGAAGCAGGGGGTGAAAAAGGTGGATTTGTACGAGGAGACCTTTTCGTGGTAGATTCAATTTCTTCTGGGTTGGGGTCTTTTTTCTGGGATGGGGGACTTTTACTTTCTCGTGTGTACTGTACTTGAGAGTGACCTGGTAATATATATTTTTCTTCCATATTATCTATCCCACATCCATACTCCAATCCAGCTAACCCTAACTTCATCCTTGCAACATTGTCCATCCCACATCACAACTTACTCCCCTTCCCCCTAATCAAATGCGCATTCACCGGCGTCAGGGCCTTCCCCCGCAACAAAAACCCCTCAATATTCTCCATCGCCAACCTCTCAAATCCCACATGCGTATCCACCGTCCCCCCCGCATTATGACTCAACATCATCACCTTCCCATTCCCCGCCAACTTCGGATGCACATACGGTTCATTCGCATGCACATCCATCCCCACCGCACTCACTCTCCCCTCCTCCAACGCCTCCACCAACGCCTCCTCATCCACCAACCCCCCCCGCGCAACATTCACAAACCGACTCCCCCTCTTCATCTTCCCCAACATCTCCCGATCCATCAACGTCCGTCCCACAAACGGCGTCGCCACCACCACGCAATCCACCTCTCCCAACAACTCCTCCAAACTCCCCACATACGTCGCATTCACCGCCTCCTCTAACTCCCTCCCCTTCCGAACAATATCATAATACAGAATCCGCATCTGAAACGCCGCCTGGACTTTCCGCGCAATCGTGTACCCGATTTGTCCCAGTCCAATGATCCCTAGGGTTTGGGTCCGGGGGTTCCGGGCTGTGAGGGGGGACGTGGTATGGGCGTCGAGGAATTGGGTCGGGTTGCAGGAATGTGCGGCGGTGTGCGACCATCGGAGGTTGCGGAATACACTTAGGATGAGGAAGAGGGTTATATCGGCGACGGATTCGGACGACGCGGCGGCGCCGTTGCAGTAGAGGATTCCTGGGATGAGGTGGGTTTAGGGGAAGTACGTAGAGTAAGGAAAGGATGGATGTGAATATGAATGGATATGTATGGGGTATGGGGTATGGGGTATGGGGTAGGTAGGTAGGTTGTACCGTATTTGGCAAATATATCTACATCCGCCCAGTCATACCCGGCACCAGCTGAAGCTATAATCTTGACGGAGGAAGGAAGTAATGAGATGAGTTCCTCATCCCAGCGACCCATTTCGCCACCGGTGTTCCAGAAGGGACGGAAGATGGCGTCGAAGTCGCCCCAGCGATGTTCCTGGAGGGCTTGTTTGAAGGCATCGCGTTCGCGCTCGGCGGTGGTAGGTCGGATGAGGTCGAATTCGGAGGCGAAGCGGGTGTAGATGTCGTGGTTGTATTTGATGGGGTCGCCGATGTGGAGGACTTTGGGTTTAGGCATGGTGGTGGTGTATGTATTCTTGTGGTGTGTTTGGGGATTGGGAGGGAATTGATTGCATTTAGATTGATTGCAATTGCAATTGGAATTGGAATTTACAAAGGGGATTCAGGTTTGTTGATTGATTGCTGCTGTATACTTATAGGTGTCTATAACTCTGTAACTAGGGTTGATCGCCGCCTGGTATTCGATATCCGTCAATTGCCGTCGGTCAAAGCCCGATGCAGAAATCCGAGCTGGATACCCGATCCCAGTCCCGGTGTGTAACCGCCCTGACTCGGCTCAGGTATGGGGTTCTATGCTGAAGTCGAGTGTTTGGTGGAATATATGATTTCGGTAGTCATTTGTTGTGCTGTCTTAGCTGTTTGGTATATGTTGTGATGAGCCTTTGTTGTCCACAATTGACAATTGAATATTGTGAATGGAATATTTGATACACAGCCATGCAGGATGCCGTAGGAATCACTGGTCAAATAAATCTGACATGCCACGAGAATTAGAAATCTTCTCTGGTAGATAATGGTATATATCATGATCTCGTTAAGATTTAGAAGGCAACTCATTCCCGGAATACGATCAATCGACTTCTATGAATTACGCCTACATTGAGCCGAGTCAGGACTTCCGTCGGTACTCGCTCTTCCCCACTGCTACCGTCACCACCGATGCGATGCTCGCACTCCCCAGGATATCAAACATGGCCAGGTCCGCCCGCAGCTCGCGCGCAAACCAATTCCGCAGTTCCACCGCTGCCAACGAGTCCACGCCGTATTGGTGGATGGGCTTGTCCGTGTCGATCTCGTCCACCGGCATGGACATCATAACCGAGAGCTTCTCCCGCGTCGCGCGCATCGCGATCCTCGCCGCCTCCGTCGTCGACGAAGCCCCCGCAAAGAGGGCCGCTAGATTCGAGTCCTCCGTGCGGCCCCCTCCTGTCTCATTGATCAGAGCCAAATGTCGGAAGAGAGGTCGGTCTAGCCAGTCCGCCTTGTGCATTCCGTTCTCTCGCACGGTGGGAGTGATGCCCACGACCACCTGGCTCTCCAGCATGGAGACCTGGTCCCGGTTGGGGTCGCAGTAGGTGTCCAGTATGGCGTGCAGCTCCGACTCCGCGATCTCGTCCAGAACGTTGTTGGACAGGAAATACTCGCGACGGTCCGGGTTATCCTTCAAATACCCCGCTGTAAGGATGGGGCCCAGGTCCAGTGAGACTGCTTGCTCGCCTTGTGCAACTCGATGCCGTGCCAGACCGTCTTTGAACGTGTTGCCGGCTGCGTAGCCAGGGTCGCCGATCGTTCCAACAATGCCGGCGACAGAGGACATCATGATGAAAAAGTCCATGCCTTGTGGGAGAAGCTCGTGCAGGTTCCAGGATCCCTGGGCTTTGGGGGTCGTGGTTGATCTCCAGGAGTCATAGTCCAGGCTTTCGAAATTTTGAGCCTATACCCATTTCATATGGTTAGCTGCATCGTTCCCAGGGATGAGTAATATCGAGTTGAGGTAACTAACCGAGACCACCATTGTTGCCTGCACGCATCCCTTGATCGGAGGCATCAGCTGGCTACAGACGCCGAGAACTGTCTGCAGCAGTTTCCTGTTGGTAACGTCACATGCAGGAGTAACAACCCGTGCACCTCTGACTTGCAACTCCTCAACCAGACTTCTGGCATGCGGGCTTGCCTGACCGGATCGCGAGAGCAGTATCAAATTGCGTGCCCCTCGCTCAACAAGCCAACGGGCAATACTGCGGCCAAGGCCACCCAGCCCCCCAGCGATGACATATGTTGCATCTGGTGGGAAGGAAAAGGAAGGCTTTGTGTCAACAACCGTCTATCAAGGTTAGCCGCGGTCGCCATCTTGTCTAATACAACCTACCATGACTTCGTCCGTTTCTCTCATCTCCAACACGGTTTTCCCCGAGTTCTTTCCTGTCTGCATTTGCCTGAACGCATGCTCAATCTCTGCGATGCCTTGAAGTTGCAAAGGATAGACAAGGGATAATTTGCCATCTCCGAGCATGGAAAATACTGTCTCCAAAGCTGCGGTAATTAGGTGAGGTCGGTCGGCCATCATTCCTGCGAGATCGATGGCCATAAAGCTGACATTCCTCTCGAACTGGAGCATTGGTAGCTTCGAGTTCGATAAAATGTCATTCTTCCCGATTTCAACAAATCGCCCATACGGTGCAACGGATTCCCATGATGCAACAAGACCATCGCCGGATAGCGAGTTCAAAACAACGTCTACACCTCTACCTGCGGTAAGACGTCGGATTCCTTTGGCGAAGAGTGTATTTCGGCTAGAGAAGATATGCTCCGCGGGGATGCGATAACGATCCATCAAGAGCTGCTTTTTCTCTTCGGTCGACACCGTCGCAAACACCGTCGCTCCTAGGTATTGAGCTACCTGGATAGCGGCCTGTCCTGTCCCGCCGGCTCCTGAATGAATCAGAATGGTTTCGCCTCTTTGGAGACTTGCTGTTTTGCTCAGGGTGATCCACGCGGTTGCATATGCGACGGGGATAGCAGCAGCAGTCGCGAATGTCATTTTTTCATCCTGGATCTTAGCGACAGGCATATCCTCTTGCACACGAATATAGTTCGCATAGCGGCTGGGATGAAACGCGACGACTCCGTCGCCAGGCTGGAACTTCTGACAAGAGCTTCCAATCTGGACCACTTCACCGGAAAATTCAGCTCCTAAAGTATCGGTTTCCAGCCTGCCCAAGGCAACGAGCACATCACGGAAGTTCAGGCCCACGGCTTTGACTTTGATAAGAACCTCTGTTGGCCCGAGAGGGTTGTCCTGGGCTCGGTCTTCGACAAAATGCAGTGTGTTCAGAAGGCCAGGCGATCCGATACTCAGCCTCAATGGTGGCCCTAAGCCATATGGCTTTTTCCCTCTCTGCTGTGGGAGAACCTTCCTTGCCACTTCTTGCGACAGAGGCCTGGCGGGAACCAGGCGATTAATGTGAATTATACCGTCGATTTCGGTGTACTCTGTGTCGGCAGCCCTGTCTGTATCGGCAGCAATGGAGCGCACTATCTTGATGATCTGCTCAGCTTGGTGCTCGCTGGAAGTGTTCCGCTCAAGTGACAAGGTTGTCAGCCGAGCTCGGTACATCTCCCCAGTAAGAACCCTAAAAAGCCCATCAATAAGTCCGGATTTTGCGAGGGGCTGACGCCCTCCACCTTCGCCGACCCAGATGAGATTCCTCGTAGATGACACCAGCCCTTGCAACCCCTTATAGTCTGATTTATCCATGTTGTACAAAAACGGAGTCGTTGATTCCAACAGACAGATGTCCAGAACATCTGATGACAACTCCCTGCTGAGGGTGTCGCTCAGCGGTCTCTGGGTGATGTTGGAAAGTCCAATCTTCCGAAGAGAACCGGACAGTGTCATCGCCAAGTCAGCTTGCATTTGATCCTTTGGGTCAATGATGATATTGACTGCCGTACTTGTATTTTGAGTCGCTCGAGGAGCAACGGCAGTAGACACAATCATGCTGCCTTCACGACACACTTCGTCGTTGTAATCATCAAGTACCAAATCGCAACCAGAGAAACCGGTCTCTTCCAAGAGCTCGCCCCATTTTTCGGAACTGATGCAAGGGCTCTTTTGGCGGTACGCCTCCGTCCCTACTAGGGTCAGCTGTAGTGAAGTTGGAGTGTACTAAACGAACTTACCGCGCCACCATCCATCGAGCAGGCCAAAGATAAGATTGGTTCTGACAGGATGCAGGTGGGTAATCTCAAAGAGAAGAAGTTTCCCACCCCTAGCTTATGATTAGCACACATCCATACCTAGCGTTACATGAACATACGCTTTCAACAGCTTCCGGGCATTCTTCAGAGTACCAGACAAGTCCGCCGTTGCATGCAATACCTAGGCAAGTCAATCTGGGTGACCAAGTTATCTAACTGTCCGACCTTACCAGGAATGCAACAACCATGTCGTAGGTTCCACACTCAAACCCCTGTGTTTCAGGGTCTTGCTCAATATCTAGCACCTTGAAGCGCATGCTCTGACCTTCTGCTGCAAACTGGTTCTGCGCGCTGGGAAAGAAGGAGCTCGAGATATCAGTAAAGTCCCACTGGCTGTAACGGCGCAGAGTGGTGCCTGATTTGAAGTCCATGGTCAATGCCTTGAGGCAGGTGGCAGTCATGGCTCCAGTTCCGGCTCCTATCTCCAGAATCTTCATCTGTGGGTTCTTATGGGCCAGCTCGCCAATAAACCTTTCCAGCTGTGATGAGTTTGTACCAATGCGAAGCTAAATTCCAGACTGTGAGCACTATTCGGTTGTAGGGGGATTAGTATACTGTGGTCCATGCTTACCATTTCATAGTAGACATCCGCAAGCAGACTGTTGTTGAACAGGTGAGCCAGTGGGTCTCTTATAAAACCCCCCAGATCCCGGCAGACTGTGCTTACTAGAAGGCCTCGCTTACTGCCATTTTCGACTCGCTCATGTAGCCTTCTAATATAGTCGTCATCTTTCATGCGGTCTCTCCATTCTCTAGCACTAAATCGGGATAGCCCCAGATCTAGGTTTCTGTTATAGTCCAGTGCCCAGTCAACGTACTTGTTCATATGAGGAGGAAGGCATTGCCTATCCTCCTCTTGAAACGAGGTCGCATATCTGCTGATGTAAGTTGCTGCAAGAAAGTCAAGCTCGGTGAATTGCTGCACTGGCTCTATGAGCTGTGGGTCGTGGGCTCCATAGAGTTTCCAAGCCTCCGAACTTGTCAAAAGGTCAATATCAGGCTTCCGCTCAATGAAGTGGCAGAAGTTATCGGCCTTGAGGTGGTCTGAGATGTGTGTCTTCTCCGTGCTTGCAATGGTGGTCACCTTCAAGCCTTCAAGTGTCAAAAGAGCTTTGGAGGCATCTGGATTCACTGCTGTCATGGAGTAGTATGTATACCCCACGGCGGATTGACTACGAGTCGCGTATGCTTTGACGATATCTGCAGATGGATGACTGAGGCCACCAGTATTAGACAACCAGAGCCGGTCAATTCTTGTTGGAACAGCCACATTTGTCACGCGCCGGCCTATATTCGTTTCCAAGCCGGCCGCCATCTGGATGATGCCATCAAAGGTTGTGGGGTGAATCGTGTGAGTCGGATAAGTACTGGGACCATTTGTGTCTCTAGGTTGAAATGTGTGAATATCTGAGACAATACTGTTGCAATATCCTTCTCTGTATCCAATTTTTCGTATTGCGGAAAATTCGGGGCCGTACTGGTAGCCAGATAAACGTAGGAGCTTGTAAAACTCCTCGGCATCCACGTATGATGTACATGACCGTGCTGCACCGCTAAAGCTTTCTAGAAGATGGCTTTCCCACGCGCTCTCTTCCCGGCGATTAGCTTCTAGACCTGCGTCTCTAGTTTCATAAAGGGCTTGAATGGAACCGGCGCCATTTTCCACCCAGGCCTCATTGTCATAAGCGTATATGCGATACTCAAACCAGCCTGTCGCATCTGCCTTTCCATCTGTCGTACGCTTTAAGTGAACATTGACCTCAATTCCTTCTGCATGTGTGGGGATTTGCAGGGCGGATAAGAACACAGCGTCTCGAACACTGAAGCCTACAATAGGCCGGTCCAGATCAGCCAGTTGCTTGACAGCCTCTATCGCCATGATCACCATTCCTGCTCCCGGATACAGGATAGTATTGTTGATTTTATGATCCTGCACCCACGGCATATCAGAAACTCGGATGATGTTCCTCCAGCTAGCCTCCATTGGATTTCCGTTTGGCTCAGGTGTGCCAAGCAGCTCCAGGTAGCCATACCGACGGAGCCTGTATCCTTTGCTCAGGCGGCTTTCATGCCAGTACGATGTCGAGTGATTGAAGGGATATTCGGGTAGGTCACTTAGCACACGAGGGCTTCGCCGAGTCTTTGCTGAGCCGTCTGTATTGATCAACGATAGCTTGACTGGATATCCACTGCAGTGGAGACGCCCTGCTGCCTCCATGATGCAGTCCAGAGCAGAACGTTTGCGCACCAGCAGAGGAACATATGAGACTTTGTCACTCTTTCCCATGGCGCTCACGATATCCCGACATGGCCCTTGAAGCGCAGAATGTGGGCCAATTTCAAGAACATGATTGATCGCGACAGTGCGGCGGTGACTGCCATCAATTTTCTTGGACACCTTCCCCGTATGTGAGCATAGGTTGCTTACTGCATCATGAAAAAGTACAGGTGAGACCATATTATTGACCCAGTATTCTGGTTTCAACAGTTGTTCGTTTGATACCAAGGTGCCAGTGACTGACGATATCATGAACGGTGGTTTCCTTTTTCTTTTGCATGGCATTTCCAAGTCCCCAAGGGCGGTATGGTACGTTTCCGACACCTCACGCATCTGAAATGAATGGTAGGCAACATTGACTGCCAATTTTCGGGAGAAAACATGATCTCGACTCAGCAGTTCTTGCAGGGTTCCGATCTGCTGCAGTTCTCCGGATACTGTGATGCTCTGGGGGCTGTTGATGCAAGCTACAACAACCTTCAATGCTTCAAATTGCAAGGCAAGTGCATTGAAGTATTCCTGCACCCCTTCCTTTGACAGGCCCACAGCAAGCATACTACCTTCTATGTCACTAGAGTTCCCCATGAGTCCGGCTACATAGCCTCTGAAGTATGCGATCTTCAGCGCAGAGCGTTTTGATAGCGCCCCAGAGCAGTATCTAAATCCCGGCAGATATTTAGCAGACAGTACAATATAAATGTGGGCAAGACTTACGCAGCAGCAATCTCGCCAGAAGAATGACCAATCACTGCAGCAGGTGATATATCCCAGCTCTCAAGGAGGTCTACCAATGCGATTTGAAGTGCCGTGCAGAGCGGTTGGCCATACACTGGATTATCCACATTTGACTCCAGCTCTGGTTTCTGTAGCTCGTCTATTTGGGAACTATTAGCGTCATGGCAAGGATGGCCTTTTTTTACATACCTCGAACATCCCATCTACATCCAATCTCTTTGAAGTATGTACTCGACTCGGACAGGCTTCTCGTGAAAACCTCATAGTGGCCTATGAGCTCGCGACCCATCGCGTACCATTGAGCTCCTTGCTATAAATAATCAGCATGCCCTAGGTAAACATGTTCCTTTGGGTTCTTACACCGGTAAAAACAAAAGCCAGGTGCGGTGAGACGATGCATTGAGTAGCAGGGGCGAATTGCGTTGTCATGTTTTGTATAGGTACGGTTGAATTGGCAACAACAAATGTCCGCCACCCCCAATGGCTTCGCCTATCGCATAAAGTAAATGACAGGTCCCTCATGTAACCTTCCGTCACTTCAATCGAGGTCGAGAAGTATGCGCTCCAGCTCTCTGCAAGCCGTGTGATTCCTGCTTTGTCTGCGATCGACCACACGAACAGCCTCGGATCCGTTTTGTATTCACGGGAGAGGTCATGATTATTAGTACCATTAACTTGAGAGATTGGAGAATTGGTCCTGTCAGCCGTGTCATGGTCATTCATCTGCGCCGTGTCGTTGATCTGCTTCAGAGAAGGTACTATGACAGTCTCATGTTGACGTGATTCATAACCCCACAGACGAAGGGAGTTGTAAGCGTCATCAAGCACAATATGACTATTTGCCCCGCCAAAGCCGAAGGAGCTTACAGAAGCTCGTCGTAATCCAGTAGTAGGCCAGGCAATAGCGCTTCTTAGAATCTATTGTGGCAGTTAGTCTCGGCATTACAAATCATCCGTAGGCTCTTACTTTGAGTCTCATGTAATCTTCGTCGATCTGGGAGTTTGTGACATGGAGGTTGCTGCTATTTGGTGGAATAATGCCTTTTTCTAGCACAAGAACGGCTTTTATGAAGCCAGCAATTCCACTAGCGCCTTCCAAATGGCCAATGTTCGATTTGACAGAGCCCCTAGGCGTCAACTTAGTAGCCTCCTAGGGTTTTAATTATTGGCTACTTACACGTATAAAGGCGCATCTCCTGATCTGTACTCACGAAATGCAGTGCCAATAGCTCGAGCCTCGATAGGGTCACCAATTGGCGTTCCTATAATAGGTTAAAGGGTCAACTATGATGGTGGAAGCCTCGGATGATCTCACCTGTCCCATGCGCTTCAAAGTATCGGGTGCTGCCCATGTCGAGACCAGCCTTTTGATAGGTGTCTCGAATCAAACGGACTTGTGCGCTCTTGCTCGGTTGCAGAATCCCAGGAGTCCTTCCATCCTGGTTAGAGCTAGATGATCGAATGACAGCCCTGATGGTGTCTCCAGCTGTGATAGCGTCATCGAGTCGTTTAATGACGACGGCACCGACACCTTCGCCCCTAGCATATCCATTTGCTCGGCTATCGAAACTATAACAGTGGCTGTCGCGTGATAAGAGTCCAAGGTTATCTAGGCCAATTGTCATCTCTGGGGCCAGTATAATATTACAGCCAATAGCGATGCCCTATCAATTTCAGGTCAGCCAGTCTGTCCCTGAATGGTGCTTCACAGCGGGAAGGGGCTCAATAACCATAGTAGCATCACCGCCCCATATCGATTGACAAGCTAGATCGACCGCCATCAGACTGCTCGAGCAGGCCGTGTCAATAGTCGCACTAGGACCTAAGAAATCGAAGAACCAGCTAATGCGGTTGGAGATCATATTCCTACCGCTACCTGCGGTGGCATTTTTGGGCACGTTGAGCGGATCCTTGATCTGGATCATGTGGTAGTCACTGCAGAAGGAGCCCGCAAATACACTAGTCTTCGAACTTGCAACATGCTCAACCGGCAGTCCTGCATTTTCCAGTGCTCGATATACCGTCTCCAAGGCGAGGCGCTGTTGAGGGTCCATTGCCTTTGCATCGGCGTCACTCATCCCAAAAAAGGGGGCATCGAAACGACCAAGGTCCTCTTTAAGGAAGTGGGCTCCTCGGCAGGAGAGACTGTGAAGTCGGTCCCGGTCGGCATCGTGATGGGCGTCGATATTCATCCGATCTTTGGGGAATTCTCCAGAAACACATCGGCCTTCAAGCAGCATGTTCCAGAACGCTTCTGGAGATGTTGCATCTTGAGGAAAATTCAGCGAGATTCCGACAACAGCCAGAGGAGCAAGACTGCCCTCCTCAAGGGCGTTGTAAGCCGTATTGTTGGATGAAGGAGTTTCCATAGGAATAGCTTATGTCAGTCATAGGGGTGAGCAATGACCAACTACTCATTCTCGCCTCAATCTATCTAGGATGAGGATGCGAGCGCCTAATATTGTACTCAGTACGAGTAATTCAGCTAGGAGAATCGAATTCCTTGAGCTAAGACATACCTATTTCCGATGGCCTGCACGGAGCTATTGCAAATCATGGAAGCGATCAAGCCCAACAGACGATTCTCTGCTAGCTGGTGCAAACCTCACAGCTCCTGAAGGATTTTTAGTTGGGCACCCGCAATGTTGACATGGTGATCCTTACCACCATAAGAGACAATATGCAAGGAGGATGGATAGACGGGCCAACATGCCTGACTAGAGACATTGACCCCGCCATGGCTCTCCTCGGTTGGGCGAGTTATGTGATGTCTATCGCTGCATAGCCCAGTTCAAGCTTGGCAATCATGTGTCAAAAGCAATATGGCATGTCATCACTGGGGCCGATTTTATCCGGAAGAGATGACGGACGTAATAATCGATGCAGCTACGGGTTAGCCCTGAATCCTCGTCACAGAAGAAAGTGAGCAACCACAGTAAGTTGGAGACGGAAAGCCCACGGGGATAAATTGTTGCTATTGTCCAATGATTTCAGGCACCACTGACAATTCGCATTGCTCGACATTCTTCAATATGCGCATCCTCTGGTATTGCCATTGTGACTCTGCTGCCGTTCCCAAATGCTTATGTGCTGACCTTGAATTAGTCTACATGGAGCAGGTACCAATTCTCGAGTGAGTGTCCCGGCTGGCGATCGCATCTCTACAGAACTTGTGACCTAATCTCAACAACTCCCCATCAAGATATTCGAGATCCAAACGGCTGCTATTCGGTACGAGCTGGGCGATAACCACACCTATGATTTTGTGGAAGGAACCATTCCTTCCACGATGTACCCGGGTAGAGTAACAGGAGAACAGACCACCTCCGGAGAATTCGGCTAAATATTGGCACAGGCGTCGATGTAGTGGCCTGGAAAGACGAACCAATGTATGCTTACTTCGACGAGCGTCATCCCGAAAGTGGGTTCGCAGCCTACCATTACTTGGAGGAGTATCTCCATGATGAGGGGCCCTATGATGGGGTCATCGCATTCAGCCAAGCAGGCACGATGATTCTCACGTACCTCATCCATCTCGCTAAACAGAATCCTCAGGCTGAAATGCCATTCAAGTTTGCAATTATCCTTTCTATCACTCATCCTCCACTAGACTATCAAGCGCTTCAGAAAGGTCGTGTGATGGCTGTCGATCTAGAGGCTACCGCAGACATTATCCCGATCCCCACTGCCCATATTTGGGGCTCGCGAGACGAGGCTGCCAACCGAGTGGCCACATCAAATAGTGTCTGCAAAGCTGATGTTAGATGGGTTTATGTTCATGACCGGGGCCATGAAGTTCCTGGCGCTGGGTCGAAGGAAGATGTAACACGAACGGTCAATATTATTCGCAGAGCTGTCGACGCTGCGTCCAATGAATGACAAGCACGGCTACTGTAAAGGGGAATGTGATGTTGATCGCCACACTATGTATGTATCGAAATCAATAGGGCCGGGAATGCAGGAGGTCATAGCATTTGATGACGCCCGACGAAGAGCTGATGTGGAGCTCTCGAACCGTCACAACTTTAAGAGTCCATTACACCTTACTGGCGCATCGTCGTAACCAGGAAATTGCCTTCGGTCGGTATTTAATCACGTCACGACCGAGCGATATGAGAGTGGCTCAGATGTCTTGAGTATAATTTTTTTTTCTTCGGTATCGAGATGGAGAACTCCGGATTGGAGGTCTCGAGTATCAAGTCTCCTAATTTACCGGCAGCGTCCTCGGAGACATCATCCTCGGGTTCCAAAGCTCCTGGGGAAGATGACGAGATTGGACTGTCAATCTCCGAGCCGGGGAGTTCTTCTCCGCAATATCTGCACGGACTTCGACTATGGATTGTAGGCTCCAGGTAAGCGGGCGCGATTACTTCTCCGACCGAAAATGGCAAAAAGCAATTCTAAGTCGGTTTACTGGGCGACAGTATTGCGCTGAGTCTCTTCTTAGCCACTGCTGAGATCACCATAATTAGCACCTCCCTCGTCACCATCAATGAGCATCTTGAAGGACGGGAACAGAGTACTTGGATCATCACATCCTACCTCCTAACATTTACCGGATTTCTCGCCACTTGGGCTAAGTGCAGCGATGCATTTGGTCTCAAGTCAGCCTTGCTGAGCTCCCTGCTCCTGTTCATTGCTTTTTCCGGCGGGTGTGGTGCCGCCCAAAGCATCGACCAACTGTAAGTCAGCTATCCCGACCCCCCCCCCCAAAAAAAATCGCCCTTTCTAAGGCATAGGCAAAGCATCATCTGTCGGGCTTTTCAGGGGATTGGTGGCTCTGGAGTCTTTTCTTTAGGTCTTTTCAGCTTGATTCGCATCGTGCCTCCCGCAAAGTATGACACTGCCGGCGCTGTTGGATCTGGCGTGCTCACTTTGGCGCTTATCTTGGGGTCGCTGATCGGGGGCGGCATAAGCAGCTCTGGCGCTTGGCGCTGGATTTTTCTCTTCAAGTAAGATTAAGAAAAGTGTCCTATACACGTCTTGTCATTCGGCTGCTAATTAATACTTAGTGTGCCCGCGGGAGGATTAGCATGGATTATGCTCTGCCTCCTCGTTCCGAGGAACTTTGCTAGGAGGGGCACGACTCGTCGATCTGACGAACTCGTTCGCCATACACAGAGCCAACTGCGAGAATTTCTAACGCACGCAGACTCGGTCGGATGTCTCCTGCTTCTAGCATTCTCTATGCTCTTAGTGGCAGCCTTGGAGGAAGCCAATGTGCGGTATGCCTGGTCATCCGGGATCATTATCGGATTCTTAGCCGGGTCAGGTGTGCTTCTGGCAGCCTTTCTTGGTTGGGAGTGGACCCTTAGCACCCGAAGGCACATGCGCATGGAGCCAATGCTGCCTTGGCAGTTGTTCAAAAGCCGAGTAGTGTTGGGAATCGTCATGTCAGTAAACTTTTCCCTGCAAGTGCCTCTTCGTTATCATGGCTAACCACAGCCATGAAAATCTCATATCCGCAGTGGCTTTTTCTTGACAGGGCCTGCCGTCACTATCCTGTATATCGAGCTTCCCCAGAGATTCCAAACTGTCAATAACTTCAGCGCAATACAGGCAGGCGTAAGAGTTCTCGCCTTTGGGGCCGGATCCCCCGTGGGGGCCATTTGCTGCACCATCCTGGCTGGTCGACTAGCCACTCCGTTTGTATATCTGACCCTCGCTGGGTCCGTGCTGCAGATTGTGGGGGCATTCCTGCTTTCTTCCGTCCCCGCTACGGTGGACGCCTGGCCGGGCGAGTATGGGTACATGGCTTTAACCGGCCTGGGAACGGGAATATCCATCGCTGCTCTGTACATGTGTCTTCCGATAGTGGTCAGCGAACATGATCAAGGTATGTCTAATGACAACGAGGATTTAGTACGTGCATTCCTTGATCAAATCTGCTGACATACTAAAGCCATCGCAATGGGCCTGACACTCCAAGCGCGCATGTTGGGAGCGTCGTTAGGCGTTGCAATTGTAAACAGCATTCTGGTCAATTATGTCAAAGGACATCTTCCACCCACCGAGGCTGTAGCTGATCCAAACCACCTTGCCGGGCTACCAGTGGAAGTCCAAAATACAGTCCGCACAGTGTATGCAACTGGATATAATCATCAGATGTACACAGTCGGGGCATGTGGGGTGGCGCAACTGTTCGCTGTGGTGCTGATGTGGAAGAAAGACCAGGTCCGCTTTGTTCGTCAAGTGAAAGTGAATAGGTCGCTTGTAGAGCCTGAGAGCCTGGCAACTTAGTTGACCAGGCACCTGTTCGAGCGTGTATTCGACCAAAATCGCTAACCCGCAGCGTCCACCTAATAGGATAATACTAAAACCCTGTGTAAGTCTTTTAATTTTCTACACGAAGTACATGATTGATCTATCTTCCTGCCGTATATGATGGCTTTCATTGCTGCAGAGTGTGGAAGTAACCAAGTAGCAAAGTCTATTCGGAAGCGGCAATCTAAAGGGAAATATGCAATAAACATGCAAGAACACCAAGGTTTTCTCTTGATACCTCATCAAACCACTCCCCCCTCCCGCAATGCCCATCGCACTAAGGCCTCCAGGTTGGTAGTCACTTCTCCTGTGCGAGGGATTTCATGTCCTCCGCCGTGATCATATAGCTTCCTTTTAGCTGAATCACAAGCCTGCGACAGCTGGATGCCGGCAGACCATCGCGGGTCCTTCTCCCCATATATATGAACAGTGGGAATATTGATTTGAGCTTCCGAAGGGATGATCTCTTTCCGAATATCTTCCACGGACGCACTGAACACATTCTCCCCTTGCCAACGCGATGAGCCATGCGAGAGAATCGCGGAGGCGTCCGCCTGTGCTGCAAGCGCCTTTCGAGTCACAATATCCTTATCCCAAACCTCGGGGGCAATCTCATACCCCACCTTTTCCATGATCTTTAACGGAACCCCCGCACAAATAAAGATGGCGGCCTTGAATGGCAGGGGTCGGCCTGGTTCTTCAAACCTATGTAACAGGGAGAAGGTTGAGCCGACGGCGCATCCCTGCGAGAACATCATGAGGGCATCGTAGGGGCCGTTGGCTTTAAGGTAATCCTTGAGCCAGTCGCGACTGCGCAAGACAGCATCGATTGTGTCTTCCTCCCAGAAGGAATAGTATGGGGGTGGGTAGAATAGATCGATCCCCGGGGCTGACTCTGATTGATAGAAGCCATCGACAAAATCGAAATCAATATCCAAGTCCGATAGTCGAGCACGAAGTGCAGCTAAGGATAAAATTCTAGGTCAGCTCAGTAAAACTTGGGACGGAATTAAATGTGTCACAGACAGGTTTGGGATTTGAAAATGGCACCGCTGGTGCCTTTCCCGTGCAGGCAGAGGATCCTCATTGTGATAGCCGTTCTGTCTAGAGGTAACCTTCAGAGTTCAGACATAGGAGAAAGAAGGGAGAATCAAGGGAGGGGCACAGCGTGGTAGAAACCCTGCCCCGCTACAGGGGCGGGTGCCAGCATAAGCAAGGTCCGATGAACGCCGTAGCCTCAAAACAAGGCACGCTGGAGGTCATTGTCATCATGAACGCTCCTATCGGAGTCCGGAGTATCTATAGTTCGGAAATGTATGGATTCTCCGCTACCAGATCATGATACTTTGATCTAAACAAAGATGTACAATTAGTACACCAACGATGGTAGATCTACTAAGATCCACTGCGGGCCGGTCCCGGAGTAGGGCCATGGAGTCTTGATAGCGCTTACAGTCTGGGATCTGAAATAGGTGTCAGTATTGTTCGAGATGATAGTTCTGTTTCTGACACTGGTGTTACACACCAGTGTAACCCCAAAAAGGAAATCGGGTGTTCAATATTCAGCCACCTTTGCGACTTCGAAAAGACCCAGCGTACCATTGCCCGTATGGGTCAGTTTCCAACATAGGTGCTGCTGCGTGAAATCCTGTGTTCTTTTGTCTTATTCCTGCTATATAACCCCTCCAAAGTACGAAGTACTGTGGACTTGGTATTGGAAAGATAGTCACAGACCGAACGTCTGCTATCTACGTGGACATTCTCTCTGCTATCAGCACGCATCTCGCAAGCAACTGGCAAACAAACATCAATTTAAAAGGGTAAGAACTGAACTTACACGAATGATATGGGGTAGTATTTCGGATTGAACCTGATGTTGCTGTATTACGACTAAGACTTCACGTTTCACACCTAGTAACAGCTTACTGAATAGAGATAGGATAAAGGGATATAGGATTGATATATTTTGTTCAAGGTGGTGAGCAAGGCATTTTGCTTCATCAAAAAGAACACCAAGAGTGGTATTGCTAGGTGCCAATATATTTCTGGTCACTCAATATAAAGGCTCCTGATCTCTTCAACAATCTGATCAAACCCAGGCCCGAAAATGACGACTTGAAGCTGAGGATCATTCCATGGGCAAGGGAGCTCCACCAATCAGAAGCTAGCCCGCACTCGTCAGGTTCCGCGACCAAAAATTTCCAAGCGGAACCCTGAAGCTCCCGCGCCCATAGGATCATCTTCTCCCATAGCATTGCGACAGTCTCACTCGACCTGATATATTCCACTCATTACTTATAAGATCCCACCAACTGACAGAGTTGTTACACCATCATGGTCGGGCCCACTGCCACTCTTACTCCTCTAGCTCGCGCCGACGGCTCAGCTTCCTATCAGTGTCCTTCGACCGGATCTAATATTCTGGGGTCTGTCAATGCACCCGTCGAACTTCCCGGACGCCGTGATGCCTTGAAGCCCGAGGAGGCGACCGTGGAAGTATTTGTCAAACCAGGCACTGCTCCTGCTGGTGTTGGTGAACGCTATGTGGAGGGTATCATCAGGGGAGTCCTCGGCAGATTAATTTTGGGACGAGAGAGGGGCTACCCCCGGCGCGGTGTCGTGGTTACGCTGGCCACGGTTGGTGGTGAGAGTGTGGGCAGAGGAGAATCAGTGAGTATCCGGTGACACAATCAGACAACACTTGTTTATAGCGACCAATGGCTAACGCATTGGTTTGAACCCACAGTACCTAACGCTCCTACCTGCGCTTCTCCATACCGCGCTTCTGGCGCTGCTATCAGCTTCTGTCCCCCTGTCCATGACATTCTCTGCAACTGTTTTGGCTGTAAGCGACTCGGGAGATATTATCCGGGAACCGTCAACAGAACAAGCAGCTGCAGCGAAATCCGTCCACGTCTTAGCATTCTCGTCCAAGGGCCACCTTCTATTGAATGAGAGCCAAGGGTCTTTTGACCTCGAGACGTGGGAAAAGGTTCACGAGCGCGCGTTGGCTATCTGCCACGGCACGTCGGCGATTGGCACGGATGGTGACATTGCTATGGTTGAGGATGTTGACGGCCAGCCCCTGGAGGGTACTATACGGGAGACTATTGAAGATCAGGTCCACCGTGACTATGCCTGGAATATCGGTGCTGTTTGATCGTCCAGCCTATACCACGATATCTAAATTCAGTCGCGACGGGCGGCTACGGTCACCGACGGTCGCTCTCACAGGTCGCTGTCCATCGCGGCCGGTATCTCCGGGCGGTTGTTACTAATGTCCCTCGCATCTGGCCACTTGATGATTCCTTATAGCACCAGACTCAGATAGCTCTATGTTGGTGTGCACGGGACATTCTTGGCGACCGTCGAGGGATCGGTTCTATGGCATTCCACTGGTGGATACGACGGATAAACATTGTGGGAGGATCATATCGCAGCAACCAAGGAAGGAGACTGGTCCACGACGAGGGACGTGCACTAAGGGAGTCGAGTTGACCATCTTCCGTTACCTAGCTGAATGTCTCGGACAAGGGACATTCTCTGCGATAAGGCAACCATCCAGAGTAAGCCATATGGGGGCTGCAATATACTGGATATTAATAGAAAGTGACTTTTATTAGTCCCACTGAGTTATGAATGTGGACTTTGAAATATCATGGCATTGTGGGAAGAGAACATGGGGGAATGTATGGCACCCCCTGGACTCCGTACGGAGTACTAGTAGCAAGTAGCTCGTAATCTATCTACCCACCTCTAGTGCAGGGGAGAACCAAATTGCCAGAGTGCGCCGTACATACTGCACACATCTGTTCAGATCCTCAGCTGAAATGACCTGAGTGACGGGGAAATATGAGAATCGACCCGATCGGCACCAATAGCGCCCCCTTACACATGGCTTCGTGATGTGTAATGCGTGATAAGCGTCTACCGGCATGGGGGGGGAGGCTGGACGCTTGGACTGGCCTGTCTCCGGCCGGGAAAGGAGGGCAGAGGGAATTGGTTCGGTAAATACGGACCAGTCGGGGTTGCATGCATCCTCCTCCCTCTTGGTCATCATACCCACATTGTTTTTCGTCGTCCGCGGAATTTCCCAACGTCATGGTTCCTCCAGCTTCGTTATTGTCTCGTGTGTGTTCCGTGGCTACAAGATAGATACTACTGAGGACTGACAATTCCGACATTGGTGCTTCAATTCTTTTGCGGAGTTAACTGCCGCGCGACGGGGGGAAAGGAGGGGGATCTCCGTCCTCACGATGGATGATGGTCACCCGCCCTAATTAATAAGGGAGTGGAAGCCTATCGAAGTTCGACCAGGAGACTAGATTAAGATGGTTGTGGACAGGCCCAGAGAAAGGCCTGAGCCTGGCCAATGGACAGGGTCGCCGTGAACCTTGGGGTGGATTACGCTTGACGGTCGCCCGCCCCAAACCCCGTTACATCCGAAGTGCTTTCTCAAGCCCCGGCGTTTTTCCCTTCCGTCTCCAGCATATTCCATCATTATCGCAGCCCTTTCCCTGTGTGCCCGTCTGACTGAACCAACCAGCTCCTGCATCGCACAAGCTGCCTCTCCATATATCTGCCCATGGCTTCCTCCCCGCTAAACCATGGCCCGATGAACCCTCCCTCGTCCTCCGAATCGCTGCCCTCGACTGGCTCTCTGCCGTCGCCCTCAGCATCATCGCCCTCACCACCAGCGCCGTCCTCCGCAGCCCCACCGCTATCAGATCCTCCGGCGCGCCCTCCTCCTCATCGCTCGGCCACCGTGGGAGCGTCGCTCCTCCGCGAGTATGCCTTGCACATAGATCCTTCCCAGATCACCAACGATATCCACGCAAGCGATTCAGCTCCCGGGACTGTCGACCTCTATTCGGAGACGGTTCAGAAACCTGACATACCCCGGGAGGGCGCTGCTGTTGCACCGTCTCCTACACCACCCTCGCTGCCACGCCGGCAGACGGCCTCCCTGACGGGCCACCATCGAAACGCGTTATCGAGCGATTCAATCCCTCGTCAAACCCTTCTAAAAGCCCTCGCGTCACGACCATCCATGTGTAACCAAAGCCCAAACATGCCGCTGGCGGCCACCTTGGGGCTTCTCAATACGAACCCTAGTCCCTCCGACGAAACCGAGCGCCGCTCGAGCAATTCCTCATCACAAATGCTTTCTGCAGCTCTCTCCAATATCCAGCTAGGGTCATATCTGGATCGTGCGCCCGCAACGGCACGGCTAGTCATGCAATCCCCGTGCTTCTTCCATCAACGGTTCGATGATGCGGTGAATATCCAGAAAGTTCTGGAAGAAATTGCGGACGATGAGTGGTTATCGCACTCCCGTTTGGTACAAACAGCGACAGGCGTCCGAGAAGTATCCAAACAATTGCAGCGGAGGCCAATCAAGCGCGCAGTGAGGAATGTGATGATCGTCACCAAGGCGCGGGATAACAGTCTCGTGCACCTGACCCGGGAATTGGCGGAGTGGCTCCTCTACACTCCCCGCTACGGAAAGGATATCGGGGTGAATGTCTATGTCGATGCCAAGTTGCGAAACTCCAAACGATTCGATGCACCGGGGCTTCTGCAGAAGGATCCCCGATTCGAGAAGATGTTACGCTACTGGACTCCGGATCTCTGCTGGACAGCCCCGGAGAAGTTTGATCTCGTCCTTACTTTAGGGGGAGATGGAACAGTGCTTTTCACGTCGTGGCTCTTCCAGCGCATTGTCCCGCCCGTCCTCTGCTTCTCTCTCGGGAGCCTAGGGTTCCTGACAAATTTTGAATTTGAGAATTACAAGGACCACCTGAACGCAGTGATGGGGGATATAGGTATGCGGGTGAACCTGCGGATGCGATTCACCTGTACGGTCTTCCGCAAAGACCGTAGCAAAGGAGCCGAAGCGGGTGCCGTCGAGGAAGGGGAGCAGTTCGAGGTCCTAAACGAGCTGGTGATTGATCGAGGACCGTCGCCATATGTGTCGAACCTTGAGCTGTACGCGGACAATGATCTGCTCACCGTGGTGCAAGCGGATGGGTGCATCTTCTCTACCCCCACAGGTACGTGCTACGCCAAGCCGACCGGTTTAATCAGCGACTGACATGTGTTTCAGGTTCCACGGCATACTCACTTTCGGCGGGTGGGTCTTTGATTCACCCCTCTATTCCTGGCATCCTTCTTACTCCCATCTGTCCACATACCCTCTCCTTCCGTCCCATGGTTCTCTCCGATTCTCTCCTCCTTCGGATCGCTGTTCCCGCTGGGTCCCGGTCGACAGCGTACTGCTCGTTCGACGGCAAGGGCCGCGTGGAATTGCGCCAAGGTGACTATGTTACCGTCGAAGCTAGTCAATACCCCTTCCCGACGGTTGTGGCTGGCAGTGGCGAGTGGTTCGAGAGCGTTCAGCGAGCACTCCGATGGAACACACGAGGTGCCGTTCAGAAAAGCTGGCACAGCGCTTCTGACGTGGGCCTGGACCCGGCAGAGGACGATGAGGACGGAGAATGGGACATTGATACCGATGCCGGGCTAACCGGGACCGACAGTGGACTGGGAGTCAGCGAAGACGGCGACACGGGATCGATCAGTCCTCTGAAGCGCCAAATGAGCATGTTCAGCACGTAGACTGCCTGCTTCCATCCACCCAATCTTTCCGGAATCCTTCTCTATCTTGATTCACCTTGATAATTTCCCTCCCACGTGCGACACTGGATGGCGCAGTGGCATACCATTCTCGTTCCGCGGAACAGCGACACTTTCTTTTTGGCTATAGCGACATTTGATAGACTTTGGGATATGGTCGGTTGTCGTTGGGAATCTCTAGACACTATATACACCTGACATTTCGGGAAGACTCGAAGGGGCCTGCGAGAGGCGTTAGACGGGTATGGTACGGCTATAGAAATTGGAAACTGTCCAGGCCAATGCAATTTAGCATTGCCGACATACACACCATTAACATTCCAACATCCCAGTATCATTACACACCATAAAAATCTATAAATCGTAGACCCCTTACCAATCGCAACACTCCGCCAACAACGCCGCCAACTCCTCCAAATACTTCTTATCCTCGTCATCAAACCCATCCGGCTCTGCACAATCAACATCAATAATCGCAACAGTCTAGACTCATGACCGTATTAGCCACCACCAGCCCAACCCAACCCAACCCACCACCCAGTCACCAAGAAAGAAAAGGAACACTTACCTCCCCATTATACAAAATCGGCACCACAATCTCACTCCGACTACTCGCATCACAGGCAATATGGCCCGGGAAATTCAACACGTCTGGCACAACCACCGTCTCGCGTTTCTCTGCCGCGGTACCGCACACACCCCGCCCAAACCGAATCTCCTGACATGCGGGACGACCTTGGAAGGGACCGAGAAGGAGAACGGGCTTTTTGGGGTCCGAGGAGGTGGCTGGGTTGAGAGATGGGAATTTGTCCTGTCGGATGTAGAAGCCTGCCCAGTTGACGGAGGAGGAGGGGGCAGGGAGAGCGGCGTAGGCGTGCCAGAGGAGGGAGGCGACGTTGGAGAAGTTACTGTGTTGTTAGATCTGGGTGTCTCCGGGGTGTGCGCGCGAGGAGGAGGGGGTGGTTGTGTATCTTACCTGACCTGTTGGTGATGGGTGGTTAGTTAGGTTGAGTAGAATGAAGGGGATTGGAGGGGATAACGTACCCAGTTGCGCTGATCGAAGACTAGACCACGGGCCTGCTCGAGGACCTGCGTGTAGACTTCGGATTTGGAGCCATTGGCGGAGCCGAAATAGGAGGAGTCGGCGTGAGGCTGGGGTGGGGTTGTTAGTGGGGGGGTTTTCGGATTGCGCGGGGTTGAAGGGTGGAGAGGAGGTGCGGAACATACCATTGTGAGGATGTATTCTGCTTCAATTGGGGGGTTCGAAGCGATTGGGATGGAGACACGAGGACGAGAGGGAAGCAAAATCGGCGATGACGCGAAGGGAAGAAACGATGGCAAAAATTAAGTGGGGTTGCGGGGAATCCGTTCCTTTCTTTCCTCCACAATTGATCGACCTTTTGACTAGCATCGATGATAGTATTCCCCCCATTTCACTGATTAATGATTTACAGCTGATATCCGATAACATCAAGCGATCACTAATCAGATTATTATCATTGCTGCATGGCCGCTATCGTCCGCCGTACCTGGAGTGGAGCAGAGCGCATAGCCTTGCTCTTTTGGTCAAGCGCCGATATGTGGCTCGCAGCAACAACTTATCTATAAAACCGCTTGATCGACCTGCCTCTCCGCTATGAGTCTGTCCATCCTCCCTCAATTGGCTTCCACGGACGGTCAGCCATCATGCATCCTCTCCTTCTATCTCTCTCTCTGCTCGTCCTTCCAGCCCAAGCACGGGAGATCGTCTTCCCTCCTGTTGCTGCCATCCACAATCCCTCATTTCAACGTCCTCTCGCTCACGAAGACACCATTGACATTGTCACCGGCAGCCAATTCTCCGGCTTGACTACCTTCGCCAACTTACCGTACGTCAATTGCTTTGTTGACGATGACTCAACCCTCAACAGCTACGATATTGCCTTCCTAGGCGCTCCATTCGACACCGTCAGCCATCCTTCCCCATTGCAACCCACAACCGCGGCTAATCAATGCAGGGTGTCACGGCTCGCCCCGGAGCCCGATTCGGACCCAAGGGCATTCGACTAGGTTCTCGCCGTCTGGGCGGATGGAGCATCTATACTGGAGAGAACGTCTTCGCCAGCTGGGCCAAGCTCGTTGATTGCGGAGACGCACCACTGACCTGGCTGGACAATACTGTGGCGTTGAAGCAGCTTGACTTGGCGCACAAAGTATGACCCTTATGACCCTTACTATCCTAAGTGGAGGTTCGGTTTAACCACGGAGCAAGGTTATCTCATCCCGTCGTGCCAATGCCACTCATCTCAGCCAGTCCCCGCGTATCATCACTCTCGGCGGGGATCATACCACCACCTTGTCTGCCCTGCGATCGACCTACGAGAATTGGGGGCCTGTGTCAGTGATCCATTTTGATAGTCATATCGGTATGCATCTCTGCATGAGTCTATACATATGGAAGCTGACAGCAAATCCCAGATACATGGGACCCTAAAGTCCTAGGTAGGCAATCCCACCTCTATAAACACTTATTTCAGACAAATTTCTAACCACCTGCATTTACCCAGGCGGCGGAGTCTCCCACTACGCGTACGCTACTCCCCACACCAACTAACAGGCCGCCCCTCCTCTTTCTCCTCTCCTAATTGACTATTGACCCCTAAATAGCGGTATCAACCACGGCACATTCCTCCACCTCGCTCATGAAGAGGTACCCCCCATTCCCACACCCCGTTCCCACTCTCCCCTGAAATCACACTAACGCCAAACCCAGGGCCTAATTCGTAACACCTCCGTCCACGTCGGCATCCGAGCCCCTGTCATCCGTCCCAAAGGTGACCTCCGAAACGACCTCCGCTGCGGCTTCGAGATCATTACTGCGCGTGACCTCGATCGACTCGGTGTCTCCGGCCTTGTAGAACAAATAAAATCCCGCGTCGGCGAATCCAAAGTCTACATCTCAGTCGACATCGACGTGCTAGACCCGGCCTATGCCCCAGGTACAACCGCCACCATTCACACAAACTGTAATATCCCATGAGAGGCTAATGACTACATGTGAACTATAGCAACCGGAACCGCAGAACCAGGCGGCTTCACTACACGCGAACTCCTCACTATTCTCGACGCGCTTCGTGGATTACCTGTTATTGGTGCGGACGTGGTCGAGGTAGCGCCTATTTATGATACAGCGGGGGAGACCACGACTCTTGCTGCGGCGGAGGTGGCGCAGTCATTATTGGCGTTGATGGTTGCGAGGCCGGTGGGGGATGATGAATAAAGAAAACACGGACCGTTACGGAATTCTACCCCTGGGTTGATGCGGATGGATGTAGATGAGATTGTATCTTGTGTTGATTTACATAGTAGGTAATATCTTCGCACATATAGTATCATATCATATACACGTAAATAAAAACATAGATTTTATAACGACCCGAAACAAAAGAAGATAAGAAAAGGGAAGCTTGAAATAATCACCCCCTCTTCTCTAACCCATCCCCATTCCCAATATTCCCATTCTCCTCCTCCAACTCAACCACCTTCCCTTCTACACTCCCACTCCCACTTCCATCCCACCCCTCCGGTCCCGTGAAATGTTTCCTCCCTGTAACCACCCACGTCACAATGCTAATCACCGCAATCACTCCAATGGCCGCACTCGTATAATTCATCGAGTCCTTAGTCACGGGGTACGTTTCTGGGAAATTGAACGTGATAGATGCGAAAAGCAAAAATAGTAATCCGAGGGTATTCAAGCTGATGGATATCCAGGGACGGAGGGAGAATGGGCCGGTGAGGATTGGTCGGTGATTGGTTATGTAGCCGAGTAGCCGGCTGGCGAGAGCCATGGCGTAGGAGAGGTCTGTGGTTTTTTTTAAATGTTTTGTTAGTGGTGGTGTTGGACGTTTGTGGGAGGGGGAGGTCTATTAGGAGAGGGAGGGGAATCGTACAGAATCCTTCTGTGGAGATAGCAATGACGGTTTCAAAGCCGGTTGAGGTGCCGAAGTCGATGGCATCAAGAGCTAGCTGGACGATCAGGGTGAGGAGGACGGCGTTGATGGGGACTTGACGCTTCTTGTCGACTTTGGCGAGGAATTTGCTGAAGGGCAGGCCGTTGTCGCGGGCGAAGGCGTATACGCAGCGGGAGCCCTCCGCGAGGATGTTGTTTCCTGCGATGATGACGATGACGGCGATCATGCTGGCGAGGAAGCAGGCAGCGACTTTGCTTCCGGTTGAGTCGTAAAAGATCTGGATGACGGGGACGCCGGTGGCGGAGTTCTGGGTGGCGTTGATGTCACCGATGCAGAAGCAGAGGACGAGGAGGAAGGCGAAGCCGGTGATGGCGCCGAGGACGACGGACAAAATGATGGCTTGGGGGGCTTGCTTGGAGGCGGACTTCATCTCCTCGGTCATGTGGGCCGGGGCGTCGTAGCAGCACATACCAAAACAGGCCTGTAGGATGCCGACGATGGCGGCCATGGCACGGTCCCATCCCGTGAAATTTTGGAAATCGGCGAATACAAAGGAGGCGGACTGCTTGTGATCGTTTGTGGCGAGTAAGACAACAATCGTGATGAAGAAAGCGGTGATGTTCCAGATAAGAATGAAGCGGGAGATGCGGTTTAGTAGATGGGGACCCCAGATGTTAATTGCAGCGGCGAGGATGGCCACGAGGTAGGCTACTAGGACGGTCTGCCAGCGCTGAATCTCGTACGAGGGGAAGACGAGGTTGGCCATTCCTAGTACGAATTGTGCAGCGATGGAGTTGTTGGTTGCACCCATTGCGAGAAGGCCTTGTGGCACTCTGAGATTGGTTCATGTTTATTGGGGGGGAGGGGGGGAAAGACGCTGGAGACTTACCGATGAGCATGAACCATCCTGTTACGTAGGATAACTCGCGGGCGAATTTCGGGGGAGCCAAGGCGGCCACCCAGGAGTATTGACCACCGGCCACAGGATACATCGAACACATTTCGGCCATGGGAATGGCAACGGCAAGGGTGAGAAGGCTGACACCGATGAAGCTAAAGATCATGACTGGGGGGCCACCCGATGTAACACCGACGACAAAGACACCACTTAGCGCGGTCCATCTTAAGGATAGGGTTAGCATATATCCTACACCCCGAATAGAGGTTGGCATACGAGGTGACCACACTGAAACTGAATCCAATCATACCCAAGAGCCCGAAGGACCGTTTGAGCTCTGCATACATCATCAGTCAAGTCCCTTCAGGTCTGATCTGGTAGCCATACCCTGCTCATAGCCCAAATTCTCCAGCCGAACATCCTCGCCTGTGGTGGCTGGTCCGACGGCCTGAATCTCATCTTCGGAAAGCGCCATTGTTAGAGTCTGGCGGCGGAGATGACAAAACGAGTCGAGGATTCAGACATGATGGCGGCGGCCGCCATTGGGAAGTATTTATTGGCCTTCTAGGTAGCAAAGATGCGCATCGGACCTGCCAGATGCTGGAGAGCATGAGGGCATCGCACTGGGGACGATAACCGGGGAAGCGATAAGATAACGCTCATTGCCGGATCGAGAAGGTCTGCGCGATGGCCGGTGGAGCCCCTCTCGCCTGCAATGGGGGAACAAGGCGAGCAGGGTGCAGTCCGTGTCATCCCAATGTGTCATGGGCCTGCCAAGATGATAAGCTTATCGAGGACGAGTTGATGGATAGTGATTCGTGAATAATATGTTTGCGAGATGGGAATGAAGTGGGTGGTGTGGTGTTCCTGGGAGAAGCGAAGAGAAGAGAAGAGCCGGAAAGAGAGGAGGCTCGCCAATCCGGGGCATGTGACCTTGTCAACCTCCTGGCATTGGATCGACTGGCGTCTGCTCTGCTCTGCGCCGTTTTCTTCAGCTCTGCTTGGGTGTCATCCTTAATTCCTCCCTGTAGGTCCGTTCACGTGCTGCAAGGGGGCTGATATCGCGAGGGACCATTGTACCTGGACAAGGGATGTACCCAAAAGCCACTGGAGGTAGGTAAATTCAGACCCTCTCCTCCTGCCACAGAGATTAACAGCTGTCTAAGTCAAATTCTGGGCCCAATGCCCGATGTTCAACGACCAAGAGCTTCCCACTCTTTATATACCCAGACTGGCATTTCCCCGCCGTTGATAGGGGACGAAGATCAAGGCAGATCAACCACACTTTACTGACTTGGAGGTGACCGAGTCCAGTTATCCACCCACATAAGGAACCGTGTCCTATACGAAGTATACGACGAGAAGCACGCATACAAACGACTGTGCCCTTTGTTCTCATCCCCTGACCCCACACAGCCCCTTAGTCATCGCCGAATACGCAAATACGACAACCATGTCCGGATTCCGACTGGTCGAGGGAAATAATAGGTGGGCGATTTCACCTATATGCACCCACAGAACAACCCCTTGACATCAAGCGGCCACGCAGGCATTCAAGGTTATGCCGTGCAGGCGTGGCCCCGACCCTTTGTTCTATAAAGCCCATGGGACCCCCTAACCAATGATGAACCCAATCAAACAATAAAGCAACCATCACAACAACCATGTCTATCGACCTCAGTGGGAGGACCTGCCTCGTCACCGGCGGCGCCGGTGGCCTGGGAAAAGCCATTGCAGCCCGGTTCTTCGCTGCCGGAGCCAACGTGGTCATTTGCGATGTTAACGAGGAGCGACTCCGGCATACCTCGTTAGATCTTGCAGGACCGGATGGCGACGCGAGACTAAAGATCATCAAGACGGATATTACCTCCGCGACGGAGGTGCAGACGTTATTTGACGAGATCGTCACCCAATTCCAGAAGCTCGATATCCTAATCAACAATGCCGGAATCATGGACCAGTTCGACCCCGTCGGTGACCTCGACGAGGGCCTGTGGGATAAAGTCATAGCGGTGAACCTGACAGCACCGTTCTTGTTGAGTAAACTGGCTGTGAGGAATATGCTGGCGCAGGAGGCTGTCCAAGGGTGTATTGTCAATATTGTGTCGCTAGCTGGGAAGGCTGGCTTCATGGCGGGTATGTTGTCTGCCGCATTAAGGGTTCCTGTTTGGGGTTCAATGTGTGGATAACCGACTGACATATATAGGTGCCGCTTATACTGCTAGCAAGCATGGCCTCGTTGGATTGACGAAGAACACGGCCAGTTTTTATGGGTCTAAGGGAATCCGGTGTAACGCGCTGATGATGGGTGGGATGATGACGAATATCACCGATGCATTCATGTCCAACATCAATATGGAAGGGAAGGACAAGGCCATGGGTCTCATGACAGCCGCAGGAGCACCGCTATGTCATGTGGATCGGGTGGCCGAGCTGTGTCTATCTCTCTCGTGTGGTCCTGGGGCAGAGCTCATCAACGGGACATGTATCCCGGTTGATCATGGACTGTCAGGGTTGTTGGGCTGATCACATATCAAAACACATCTAGGATATCATATTACTTCCTTAATGTAAATACTTGCATTCACACTCAGAGCACTTGCATTCTCCGGGGGCGAAACTGAATTATTGGCCCTTCCATCAAGCTGAAGCTTCGATCTATGATCTAGAACTCCATGGGATTTGTTCTTCCCAGCTCAGCAAACAGGCTGCCAGCCCCCAGCTCCTCCATCCCCGTGGCTGCCTTGAAGTCATACTTCCAGATCACCATGGCTGTCGTAAGTAACAGCTCCGAATATGTCAATGCCTGTCCGACACAAGGTCTCGGCCCGATCAGAAAAGGTGCATACGCGGACTTGGCAACATCGACCTGCTCTTTATAGTTGTCGGCAGCAACAATCCACCTTTCGGGAATAAACTCGTATGGTCTCGGAAAGTAGGTCTGATTATGATGGATACTGTAGATAGCCGTCCCCACACTGTATCCGCCGGGTATGAAGTGGGCATCGATGCTTATGCCCCCGTCTCCAACTTCACGCCATGGACACGCACCGACAGGTGGAGACATGCGGAGACACTCATAGATGCAGGCATGAAGGTATGTGCAGGCATGAAGGTATGTGCAGGCTTTCAGCTTAGCGAGAGAGATCTCATTCACGTTTGCAAAGGCGGTTCGAATCTCGGAGGCGAGCGATGCATAGACATGGGGATTCCTGGGTAGGTGGAAGAGCAAAGCTGCCAGAGATGTTACTGTTGTATCAAGGCCTGTGTTTCTTTAGAACGATGCAAATATGGATTTTGATTTCTAGGCAAAGAAGCCTTTCAGCAATTGCCAGGAGACCTGACTCAGAGAGAATCTCTTGTCCACCAAGTCCTATTTCTGATTGCCCGTCTTTATCACCATGAAGATATGTCAGAGCAGCGTCTGATACAGAGGTGGTTAAGCGCTTGTTCAGGGTTCGCTTGATCCACTTCCAATATTCTCGAGTGGCATGTACGGATTTTTCTGAATATTTTCTTGTCCAGGCGCCCGAGGATTAACCAAGGCAGGTATACAAGAACTGTACTCCTAACAGCGGCGTCTTTGATATGGTTGATAATGAGTCGGTATTCATCTGTTTGAAGTACATTATAGTTTACCCCAAAAATAAAATCCGTCATGATGTCGAAGACCTGATAGCTGCACCAGTCGGAGCATTTGATAGGTGGACCCCAGTATCTGTTGTGAAGATTTGTCGGTGCTGGAATCGGGTAATCTTTTGGCAGAATGAGAGAACGTGCTTACAAAGTCGAGCCTCGAATCGCCTCATGTTGGTCTCACTGAAGGCAGGTCCTATGAGTCGACGCCGTCTGGCATGTTCCTTTTTGTCGTATAGGGTAACGAGATTGGCTGATCGACGATTAAACGCCGCATAATGACGATGCTTCCATGTATTCTGCCCCATACCATAGATGTCTACTCCTTCAGGATGTCAAATCTTCGCACACGGAAGCAATCTCATGGCTCACTTTTCAGGCTAGATGCCGTGTTGAAGAGGAGATGGTCAGGACCGTACCGGACAATGGGGCCTATACCATTCGAAGTATCAGCTCAACGGTGACAAATCGGCTATGTCGTTTGATTGAGATCAACCACCCACCGTACTGCCGATGGCACCGCCACATATCCAAGTGAATGTTTCCTTGCCAAGCATAATAGGCGGCCCTGGCGAAGGTAAACTTGGCCAGCAGTGGACCTGGATACTTGGCCAGCGGGTGAAAGTAGAGCTGGTAGAGACAATGCCATGCGACCTAGGAGATCCCGGGTCAATCCAGGGGAAACACTAGGGACGTAGCGTTCTCGTACTGCGATTGATAACCCGAGAACAATAATCCATGTTCGCGTACTGAAAGCGTCCCAGACAGAAGTATTCATGGAGGGTGAGGGGGTAACATCATGACAGTTTCTCTCCATTGTATCCAAGGTCCTTAAGTAAGGAGTGATCGGTGCATAAGACAGTATAAATCAATGAAGGAAAAGCGAAGGGGAAGATAGCCAGTCAAATACTTTGGAAAGCAGGGTTTGCTCCCGGCTGCCGCGCTGTCAAGGCCGTACATCACTAACTATCAGCTGCCTTGGCGACCTGCAGATAAGACTTTATATGCACAGCTGATTCTGGCATGCAAGTGGCCAGATGCCAGGGGTAAGTGAGTGCGAGCCTTGGGTTTTAGTGCCAATGGCCATGCTTATTTCAAAGCCATGTTGATGGAGTACCTCGTCCAGCCTCCTTGTCAGATTCTTTTTTTCCCCAAACAGCTTTGGGGGGCTAGTCTATTGCTCTTGCTAACCTATTCCCCCAGGGCTCTTCCACACTGTGTCATCTGGCTCAGGATCTAGAGACTTGTCATGGGCGATACGAGCCGGCGTCGTAGTGCGGGGCCTAGAATGTTCTGACATATCACATCTTTGGGCACCTTCGGCCTACTGTGTATACCGCATCTCAGCGCTCGCTCATAGTTCGATATGATAGGTTACGGACCACGGATCTGCAGGACCTTGAAATTCCCCGCGGCAGCTTTTGTGGATACGAGGTTACACAAGGCCATCCGCTAAATGTTTTTTCCTGATGGATTATATCAAAGCCTGTCACAGAAACGCATAGGATATCATGGATGATTCTCAGTCGCCAAGAGAAGCCGATAAAGTACACTATGCTTAGAAGACTCTACGTCGTCAGAACGATGAGTAAGTCAATGTTCAGTATCCAAGGACACGTTTTTGCTGGGGCCCTACCAATTTCTCTTTCGTGCACTCGTGTTGAGCGCGAGCGAAGGAGAATCCAGTCTGATTGGTTTGACTGGGAGAAAGTGGTTGTAGGTCCTGGAGTGAGCATCTGGGACTGAGCTTCAAGTAGAATTTAGCATCATGTTTTGCGGTACACCTATAGACTAAATAACCCTGCAATAGGTAGTAGATGTCTCTTGAGACATTAGTATCTGATGAGCACGCGAATTAATAATAGATGCCTGGCTATCAGGGAGTATACTCCTTTGTGGTAATGCACTCGGTGAGCGAGTCAGCATCCGGTTGATAAACCACGGTATGACTTAGACTAGGGAGTAGTAGATAACTATCTACAGCTGGGTTTCAACCAGATAATATTAGTAAATGTTGGCCCTTGATATTTGATCTATACCAGGTCACTCAGAGCGTACGCTAGTTCTAGTTGGCAGCACTTTCGAGGTATCAAATATTGATCGCGGCAATAGCGCCATCTTTGGCCAGTCTATCCACCGCTTGGTTGAAGGATTGCCCTCCTCCATGGTGCTGCTGCTGCTGTTACACACACGATAAATCATTTGATTGATTTCACTGCGGATCCCTTGGCTGACAGTGAGCCCATCTAACTGGTTTTAGTTAGGCGTCATAGCAGCCGATTCAAACCGCAGCCGGATCGAGACAAACGCACAGATGTCTTTCAAAGCTACAGGGCTGATTGGTCACAGATAGATGGGAAAGAGTGACCGAAGCTACCCTCATCCAACCGGGAGTTCTCAATACGTCGGCGTGGATTATAAAACTGGGATAGTTCGGCCTAGATGGCGTCAGGTGTATGGAAAGTGTGCCTTCTTTAATTTACCTGATGCTCTTTGAGTTCTGACTGTCAATATTCAGACCGAGATATTGACATAATACCCGGGTGTTGATCGGAGACCATGCATGGCCAGAACATGTTCGAATGAGTCAATGAGGCATTTGGCCAATCTATTGGACATTATTCACGCCATAGCATTTCACATGATGCTGGAAATGGCTCAGGGTATGACTGGAGGCTTGAGGACCTAGGCGGAGACATATGCACGTTCGCAGGCTGCATGCGCACAGACTCGGCCCTGGCAGTTCTCATGGAAGCTTCTGCATTCGTCGTTGGATGCCACTCTACCGGAGTACAGATTAGTGGCGGAGAGGTCTCTCCATCCATAGGCCCAGCATGTATTCGGGGACTGTACCAAGCAGCCTTCGTCCCGAGTCACACTAGGTAATACTCGCCCAGGAGTTTAGACCTGCACCAGATTTTCTGGTCTCACAAGGGCCAGCTTCCTCTTTCAGATTATTGCTGGAAGCGGTGGCCAATAGCTGAATCGAGGCATCGCTGTAGCATTGAAGATTAAGACGGGCGACTGTAGCACGGGATCCAATGTCTTGGACACGCACGTTGCCCTGCATAGCCTCCATCCAAGTTAGCTACCAAGCCCGAGAAAGGGAACAGAAGGGTGGGGGAGAAGGTGTGACGAGTAGCGAGCGACAACGATAGGTGAAGCACCAACGCTACCCAGATAGCCAGCCCTGCAGGGGTTGTGCTAGTCACATTGAATGGTGGGGTTGAGGATTAATTGCTATTGTGACGCGTGATTGATCTGCATCCGAGTCACCTTGACCAGTCTGTAACTAAATCTGGTAGCTCGCTCGAAAGGAATGGGCTAATCAGCTCAAGTAGATCTGCCGGGGACCAAAACTGCGTCTGACGAAGTTCACCCTCCATAATGGTGGCCAAGCGTGTTTCGCCAAAAACATCCCGGTGTACGATCTATGTTGGTGCCTGCACCTTGAATCAAGGCTTTATCCGCTGAGGCGGGTCATCCATTCAGGATAAGCAGACGAGCATACAGAGGCAAGGTCCATTTGTGAAATCCGTAACTGTTGGTTGGTTGTGGAATGGTAATGTAGAAACTGAAAATCATCTAAGTGATCTGGATTGATTGCTTTTGTTTTCCCTGTTCTGGGAACACCGCCTTCGCATCATGGATCCCTTGGAATTGACATCCAGCCATCATTATTGGATCTCGTGTGAACAAGAATTAATGCAGAAAAGTCAAAGCATACATCAGTAACCAGGCACCACCGTGAATGCGGGCGAGTCTCTGACGAGGATTGGGCGGGGCATCGGAGAGTGATGGAGGGGGAGACTAAAGTAAGTCGTCTGATCGCCCAGCACGGTGTCGATGACGCCAGCGCCCTCTCGCATTCTTTGAAAGTGGCTTTCAGCTATATGGGTTGGCACTAACTCGGAAATCTCTGATGCTGGACCATCACATCCCCTCCTGGCTGGCCTGGACCGATCGGAAGAGTCGGTCTGATAGAAAGATGAGAAAAGCTCCCAGCCTAGCTTCTCCTCTCCACACTTTGGAGGGGGGATGGCCGGCGCATTCTGTACCACCGGCGGCTGCAGATCGACTGTGCGTAAAGCGTCGCTCGGGTCTGGGGTTACAACGCGCGGGTACTGTCTAGGTCTGCCGAATGGATGACTCGCAGTCGCTGCAATCCTTGTAGTATCTATTCAGTCTTCACACCACTAGCAAGAGTTAGTCGCTGGTAGCGTTCTAGTAGTGTGTCGCCAACCCCTCCCTCCAGACCAGACCAGTGGCCAGTCTTCAACTTTCAGCGGGAAGACACCGGCCAACACTAGACTCACTTGGGAGAAACCAGCCCGGGCGATCCTGGCTTTTACCTCGTAGTATCTTGTGGCATTGTTATAGCCGTGTGCTCTGACTCTATTATTGTTGCTGGCGATGGTAACCGGCCGGGTCACCCGAGTTTCCCGCGTGTGGTTGCAACAGGTTCCATCGGCTGAACAAGGGCATCAGGCGGAAGAGCAGTCCTTCATACGGAGCTCTAGTTCGATCGGATGAGAATATAAACAACCATCGAGCCCATCCCAGAAGGGTCTGTCTGTCTTGCTGGAACATGTTGGGTGGTACAGAATCTCTTTCTTCAGATCCATCTGGCTAGGACTCAGTCCGTGCTGCTCTCGCTCTTACATTCTTCCCGCCTTTCTTTTCTTTTCTTTTTTTTTTTTCTAACATCCCGGCTGACAGGTACACCTTTAAATACATCCGCGGACTTCCTCCCTTACCATCCATCCTCGGCTGCGGATACATGTTCTGTGCGAAGGAATCATACGGACCTTCCGTCACACTGGATTCCCCAACCACTGCCAAGCTCTTCATCGCCGACATTTCCCTGCTTGAGCGTACTCCCTCTGACATTACAGTGTGACCTGTCCGCCATAGCCAACTTCTGTCTGCAGGTTGGCCTACTCTGGCTAGTGACATTCCTCTCTCCCACACAAGACACTCCCCCAGGTTCCCGTGACCGCTTCGCTTCCACTTGCCGGACTATGTTACTGGCAGGCTAGCCCGGATCACGCCTAGTGCCCGTCGGCTCCTCAGGGACCAATCATCCCTTCTTCTCACCTGGGAATACGATTGTCTGTGCGGCCTCTAGAAAACTGGAGGGTGTGTGGTGAGAGGACGGCTATTGAATGTGAGTGGCTGCCATTTTTCCTTCTCATTCTTTGCCGTCCAGTTTATCACCTCCGATCGACCCTCTATCCCACCCTTCTTCTTCCTACTTGACTTTGTTGCAGCGGAGTGGAGTGGACCCCGGGTGGGCGGTATCTATACCGTACCGTACCGTGGGCGCTCCGCTTTGCCCCTCCCTCCAGCTTTGGTTCCCGCGCCTCCCGCCATGACGCCATGGGTTTCGGCTCTTGGTTTGTGACGGTTTTGAGTTTCCCCGCAAGCTGACGATCAATCATCAAATAGAATCTGCGGAGGGGAAAAGCAAAATTGAACCTACTAGGAGGTATCGTCTCAGATAAACCAGAATTGGGATTGTACAGGTTGAACTAGAGGAGCAACCAGGGAACCGCAAAGATAGACGAGAGCAAAGGCAGAGGAGGCAACGCAGAGAAGGGAGTTGCATGATCTGCCCCCTGAGTCATCGTATCCTTGGGACGGCATCTACGTACCTGTCAAGGAGAAGTCATCCGGGGCCCGGGGTGCCTGGATTTGCATCGTCCCATCCTGCGGCTTATCCACTTACGGCGCTTACGACGGGGAACTAAGAAAGAAGGGCACCGCATCAGCATAACCCAAGGAAACTAGAGAAAGAGAAAAAGAAAAAGAAAATCGTTCAAAAGCAGAACGAGCCCCCCCTTCAATGGCTACTTCTCCACCCTCTTCTTCTTCGCCCTCCGCCTCATTTTCCTCGCCTTCCCTTTATCCATCATCTTACAGTTCATGCCATTCTCCGCCATTGCTCAGCAGTAAGTCATCCTCTTCCTCTTCGTCTTTCCTTTCCCTTCCCCTCTTCGTGAGTTTTCATCCAACCATGTCTCTTTCCTTCCCCACTCCCATCAGGCAGATCCTACCTTCCCTCCAATCTCCTTATTGGTTCCTCTGCATTCTTCCTACAATTTAGTATCGTTAGCCCCGTCGATGATTAGCTTTGTTGTTGTGGTTTCAGTTGTTGGCACTGATCCGAAAAATTATCCCCACCTGACACGTGTGGCATTTGACTCTGCACATTCATGCTGATCGCGTGCTCTCACTAGCCAATCTCTCATCGTCTTCCTGGTCGCCCTCCTATCGACCGTCCAGCTTTTGTGCCCGAGACCAGTTAGAAAGTCTCATTGCCAGACACGGTCACCCCACCCGAGTTTCGCTGTCATCCCTTCAGGAATTAACGGCTACCTCGTCAACATATAATCCTCCCTCCCCCGAGTCGTCAAGTTCAGACACTACAGACTCTGTGGAAACCCTCATTCTCACCCAGTCAACCTCCCGGCCGATTCCCATTCCTAAGCCATCTCCCAAAACACACGATAAAGATCTTCCTGTCACTCCTCTGACAGGGCGTTTCGACAAAGGCTACTACTTTGCCCACCGTGACCAGACTCCCGAGGCTCACCGAGAAAGACAAACCCATAGAAGAAGCGGTCGATCCGGTCGTCGCTCCCATCATTCACCCTCGTCCAAAATGCGTTCTGACAGCTCAACCTTCTACCCGCCAGCCGTTTCTCCCTCCATGGCTTCAACGGGTCGTCCTGTCTCTCCGCAGCCCTCCCGCTCTCGGGCTCAAAACACACCCAAGTCGATGCCTGCTTTCCACTTGGGGAGCTTGCCACGGTTCCATCCCGCAGTATATCAGTCCTCGGGTAGCCCTCAAGCGCAGCCTTCTTCACCACACCAGTCGCGACAACACGGGTATCGCACCTCCTCTGGCTCCCGTGACACCATGTGGCAGTATCGAGAGTTGATGGAAGGAAGTGCCCTGCCAAAGGCTCCTTCCAGACCCCTGTCACCGAGTCCATCTGCCCCGCGCCTAGATCCGCTCCGCAGCCCGGGCCCGGTGACCCCGCTGGCGCTCGAAGAGGCAGGTGGATATCTTGCCTCGGGCACATCTACTTCATCTGGGTTCTCATCTCGAGATCACCCTGGGGCGGCTCCAGACCTGGTAGATAGGCTGATTGCTCGGGAAAACGAACGGAACCGACAGAAGCCAATGAAACCCCTCAAAGGCTTCTAACTCTACCGGGGACGTATCTGCCACTGCAACTATCCTCTGGCTTGCGGGCAATCCTTACCAGTGGAGAAATCTCCCCGAATGACTCATCCCTCAGACTTCCAGCTTCGGGTTTTGTTAAGCAGCGCTTTCGGTGGGCTGCAGGACAGCATCGATCAAGGGCGTGACGCATAACCTGGCTCGAGTCTTTCGACGATACCTGAGACATCTCTCCTTTGTTTTTCTCCTTCTCCTCAGGAACCTTACTATGTATTATGAAATCATGCTACTATACCCCACACAGCTGATCTACGGTCTTGCCAGGATCCGTCTCTTTTCCTATGTCTTCTGGTCTTCTGTGCACCGGATTGGGCTTTTTTTTGCTCGTTTGGACCATGCTTTGTGCGTCCACTACTTCTTATGACACTGTGTTATCTCGGGTACTGTATTATCGAGGACTGAACAGAAACAGACTGTCATCCTTGAGGACGAAACCGGCTAAACAAGCGACAGGTATTATAGACAGACGGGTTGAGGGCATCGACTGCTAATCATCAATTTGATAATTAGCCGATCCCACCAACCATCAGAGAAGCAATAGAACAAATTGTTGCTGTTGCACTAAGTCGCTTAATAGGACTATGGCTAGTCGTAGTACGGAGAACTAGATACCCAGAGCCGTGATCTGCGGAATCCGGATTGGCGCTACTGGCCAACCGGCTGTGAGTGGCTCCCCCAAACCTTGCGTATTCGGAGCTGGACTGGTGCTCCCCGAACCACCGGGTTTGCGGGGCGCATCTGAAGCCCTCCTGTTCCTCCCCCATCTTTCCCCCTTTCTCCGCCATGATATCTTTTCTAGCCACTACATAAAGCCCGTGATCAATTGCCCTCGATCCCATCGGTATCCAAGAGTGTGTCTTCCAGCACTAGATGGCCCTCTCGCGAGCTCCTTAACTCCGCCCGTTGCTTCATCCGATAGCGGACTCCGACATCTCCCCCACGAAATTTCATCCCTCGGTCAGAGACACGCAGATCTCCATTCGCCTGTTTAGACGGTCTGGGACAGAGAAATACCTGTATCGACGATTGAGACACACAGAGGACAGCACTGTTGGCCATGTCGTCGACGTCTGCATCGCTCCCGACCACAACGACATCCGGTATATCAGAGCAACGATCATCCACGACCATGGCCCATCCTGATGCAGCGAACAACAGTCCACCGACGGCTAAGAGCTCTAAGCATGATTACAAAGGGTTTGTGGCGGGGGTATTCTCTGGAATAGCCAAATTAAGTGGTAGGTTCTTGCTGCAACAGCGCATACAGTGCGAACTTCACATTGGACGAGGCCACAGCTAACGGGTTCTGATTTATAGTTGGCCATCCGTACGTGAATTGTGCCCTCCCCTCCAGCCTTGCCTTGTCTACAATCTCCGATCAGATGAATTGACCATTGGCGTGCCGTGCAGGTTTGATACCGTCAAAGTGCGTTTACAGACGAGCCATGAAGGGCATTTCCGGGGTCCATTGGATTGCGTGCTACAGACAGTCCGCAAGGAAGGGATAAGCGGATTTTATAAAGGAGCCACGCCACCGCTGGTCGGATGGATGGTCATGGATTCTGTGTGAGTCGCGCTGCTATGCGCCCGCAAAATGATCAAAGGAGATGCAGGCGCTGACCAGTCAATTCTAGCATGCTCGGTTCCTTAACCTTGTATCGGCGATTGTTGCTCGAAAATGTGTTTTCAAAACCAGACCTCCGCGCCAGGATCCCGTTTACTGGCCACCAACCAGATCTTACCACGCTACCTAGCTTTGGCCACGGTATTGCAGGTATCATGGCGGGAACAACAGTCAGTCTCATTGCGGCACCGGTGGAACATGTCAAGGCACGGCTTCAGATCCAATATTCGGCGGATAAGTCAAAGCGTCTATACAGCGGGCCTATAGATTGCATTGGCAAGATAGTAAGAAAGTCCACACTTCGAGGCATAGGAGGTTGGCGGCTGACTTGATAGCTTCGCACGCATGGCATTACCGGATTATATCGCGGACTCTGCGCGACCATGATCTTCCGCTCGTTTTTCTTCTTCTGGTGGGGGTCCTACGATGTCCTGACCCGGTTGATGAAGGAGAAGACCAGCCTGTCCGCCCCAGCCATCAACTTCTGGGCCGGTGGGATTTCGGCGCAAATTTTCTGGATCACGTCGTATCCGTCCGACGTGGTGAAGCAGCGCCTGATGACGGACCCAATGGGAGGCGCACTGGGCGACGGGCAGCGCAGGTTCCAGTGGTGGAAGGACGCGGCGGCGGCGATCTATCGGGAGCGAGGGTGGAGAGGGTACTGGCGTGGGTTCGTGCCCTGCTTTTTACGAGCATTCCCGGCGAATGCCATGGCTTTGGTTGCATTTGAGGGTGTGATGCGGTGGCTGCCGTAAGATGGGTGGCTTGCGGCCAGCGATGGCGAAACTCACGGACAGACCACGATCGACGTACCAAAACGGACCCAGCAATGCTTACACGATAGATATTAATGAGGACCATATATATATGTATGTATGTATGTATGTATATACTGAGAGACGTAGACCATTTGATGCGAATCGAAGAATCATATCCTAGCGGAACCATGTAGGCGCAGACCGTGAAGAAGAGTGGCGCGTGTCACAGCCGGGACTGTGCGACCACCGCATGCGGCCACTGGATCAACATCCCAACCATCTGGTGCGACCATTGGCACGAACCATTCTAGACTTTCCTCCCAGAGGCCCCGAGTCGACCGATTCGGGACGTTGCGAGAGCAGCAATTCCAGCAGGAGGCTCGCGGCGCCGACGAGGGATGGCCCTGGGTCGGCCTTCCATTCAGTTCAGTTGGGTCCGCGTGTTCTTTTTCCGGCCAGCTTCAACCAGCCATGCTTCCTCTTCCTCTTCCTCTTCCTCTTCCTCTTCCTCTACTAACTCTCCTCCGCCATCTCATCCCCTCGGTCTTGCTCTCTCCTTCTTCCCTCCTTCCTTCTTCTCCGATATGTCCGGGGCCCGGCTCACCACCACTCTAATTGCTGGCTAAAGAGTTCTCTCGACCGCTCGCCGGGCCAGATCGATTCCACTCCTCCCGCCCATCACCATCTAGACCACCGCCGCCTTCTCTCCTCCCCGTCAAGCCCGGACCCTGCGTGCACAGTCAAACGGCTACGATGGCCGTTGCACGCTCCATGCGTCGTACAAGCCCTATCACGGTGTTCCTGGCTGCGCTGCTCGCTTTCGGCTTCCTCTGCTTCCTGCTCTCTCCTTCCTCCTCCGCCGCCGCCGCTCCTATCACAGATTCCTCTTCACAGTTACGACGAGAAGACGCCGCCGAACACCCCCTCTCGCCGCCGACCAAACCTTTCTTGAAATCCCAAACCCTCCGCGGCGATGGCCAGAAAGCGCCTCCGCCCGTCACCCACTATAACCTGAACGAGCTCACCAGCACCAGCAACTCCGTCCAGAAAGGGGAACGTATCCTTATCTTGACGCCATTGGCCCGCTTCTACCAGGAATTTTGGGACAACGTGGTGAAACTCAGCTACCCGCACGAACTGATCTCCATCGGGTTCATCGTCCCCAACACCAAGGATGGCAATGCCGCAGTCACCGCGCTGGAACAGGCAATCGGCCAGACACAGGCCGGCCCTATCGACAGCCGCTTCGCCAGCATCAGCATTCTCCGCCAGGACTTCGATCCACCCATTCAGTCGCAGGACGAGAAGGAGCGCCACAAGATGTCCAACCAGAAGGCCCGTCGCGAGTCCATGAGTCGTGCCCGCAATAGCCTCCTCTTCACCACTCTCGGCCCCAGCACCTCCTGGGTACTCTGGCTTGACTCCGACATCATCGAGACCCCGGAGACTCTCATCCAGGACCTGACAGCCCACGACAAGGCTGTCATTGTTCCCAATTGTTTCCAGCGGTACTACAACAAGGATTCCAAGAAGATGGACGTCCGGCCGTACGACTTCAACTCCTGGATCGATAGCGCGACCGCCCAACAACTCGCTGACACCATGGATGCGGACGAGATCCTCCTCGAGGGATATGCTGAGCTACCCACCTACCGCACCCTCATGGCCTATATGGCCAACACCCAGGCACCCCGCTCTAACCGCGAAATCGAGCTCGACGGTGTTGGCGGAACTGCCCTAATGGTCAAGGCCGATGTGCATCGTGACGGCGCCATGTTCCCCGCATTCCCATTCTATCACCTAGTCGAAACAGAGGGCTTCGCCAAGATGGCCAAACGGTTAGGATACGCCATATACGGCTTGCCTGATTACTTTGTAAGACCCTTATACCCGATTTCCTCCGAACCGCCCACTAACATCACAAACACAGGTATACCACTATAACGAGTGACGGATCCCACGAGACAAGTTTCGCACGAGATTGAGAAGGAAAACTAGAAAAAGGCGAAAAAGGCTATCTATAATTAGACAATTTCTGTTGGCGACACCGCCGTACTCCTTATTTTACTATCTGCTCCGTTTATATTCTATGCCTCCGCGCGCTGTGCGCTGTGCGCTGTGCCACACTCTGGTGTTCTGATCGTGTAGCCTCTTTATTTCTCACCTTATCGGGATTACCGTATATTCTATAAGGCTAGGAGCGTTTGGCGTCAGTGCAGACGGGGTCCTGTTAATTGACCCCGGTACGGATATGATATATCCTCGACGGATGGATACTGACTAGCTTACTGGGTCCGGGCATTTTAGGAGTCATGGAAATCGGGGGTTAGTACATAAGATTAATCATCACACGCAGGGGGTTTGAACGGTGGCTTGGTATTAAATGCTTTATTGTTCTGTTACAAGATAGATCGGTTGATGAGTTTGCTCGTCTTTATGTACTAGAATATTTTGGTCTACATGTCATCGTCTTTACATCGAAGCCAATCTGCTAACGCCAGCCTACACCCTTTATCATCGTGATACAATCACCTTGTACATTGTGGCTGGGGCTCTTAATCCCAGGAGATACTATATAGGTGGGTAATGTTAGCAGTGTAGAGGGGGATATTCAGGAATAGAGACTTACACAAGCATGATTCCTGCTCCGATCATGACGGCCAAGAACTGCACGATTGTCTTCTTGATTTCCACGCTCTTGTCCTTCCCTGTTTCCAGGAGTTCGGGAATGACGGAGACCGTTCCGACATAGAGGAATGTTCCCGCCGTGAATGGCAGGAGCATGTCACCCCAGGCGAGACTCGTACCGAGGAGACCGGACGTAGCGCTATCGACGGTAGTGCTGCTGTGGCCTCCACCGAGCTCTTGCACGGCAATACCGATGAAAGTGCCGAGGAAGGCGCCGATGGCTGTTACGAATTGCGCACCCATGGCCTTCCGCTTGGAGAAACCGGATTGAATCAGAAGGGCGAAGTCGCCCACCTCGTGGGGAATTTCGTGGAAGAAGACGGCGACGGTGGTGGTTGCGCCAACAGTGGGAGAAGCATAGAAAGCCGAAGACATGGCAAGACCGTCGGTAATGTTGTGGGTGAAGTCGGCGATGAGGTTGAGGTAGCCGCCTAGCTTGACGCTGGGGTTGATCTCCTTCTCAGTGGATTCGGGCTCCGGGGCTGTGTTAGTGGTTGTTGATCTGCGTTGCTTGAGCTCGTTGGAAGGTTGGGGGGAGGAGCTGGTCGTCGTAGCCGTGGGCTTCTCATCGTGGCTGTGAGCGTGGCCATGGGAATGGTCATGTCCGGCTCCCCCAGTGGCTATGCGGAGGGCTTTGTCCATTGCGACGAATGTAAAGAAGCCCACCATGATTCCGACGCCCAGGAGGAGATTGCGGTTCGGCTCGACCATGACAAAGCGAACACTGTCTGGCGAGTCTTCACCCAGGAAGATCTCAGGGAGCAGGTGGAAGATGGTGTCACCCAGGAGGCCGCCGACCGCGAATGCGACCATAACGGACAAGGAGGAGGGGTCGATGTTTGGGGGGCATAGCGCCAGAAGGAAGTCTGGTGCGGGGGTAATGGTTATGATTATTGCAGGCGATAGTTATTGATGGGTAACCACGTACTTGGAGGACCGGAAATATAGATCGTCGCTAGGATAGCGTTCACCGCAGGGCTGCCGGGGAAGAGGACCGAGAAGATCTGGGAAGTCAAGCTGGTGGTTTGGGGGCTTGCGGCGCGTTTATGCTCATTGAGGGATTCGACGAGGGGGCAGTTCTGCACAATGGTATCAGCGTGGTATCTTCAGGCTACATGGCGCAATGCAACGATGCAACATCACAAAATTAATGGGTTGAAGGACATACCTGCAGCTCCTCCTCGATCTGACCCACTGACATGTCTCCAACGGAGATAGCATCATGGGCAACAGCTAGCGCGGAGAAGAGGACAAGGCCAGCAGCCAACGCAAGGCCCATGCGTCGTGCTGGAGCCAGAAGAGATGGCGCCATGGTAGCAATCAATTAATTCTAGGCTACCTTCCAAAAGGACCGAGTGGTTGAGGAAGAAGAAGAAAAAGAAGAGGAAATGATGCGCCGTTGTCGGATCTCCAAATCCCGCGCGGTTTGCTTGGGTTTGCTTGGATTGTTATCGGGCCCGCAACAAACACGCCAAGCCCCTATCGGGTGCAAAGCCTGCAAACACCCTCGACTTTTCGGCTTTTCGATAAGATGGTTTTCTGTCGCCGCAATTTTTGAGCTTCAGTCCAGACTTCCACTCCAGTCACCCCGCCTTTGACCTCTCTCCACCATGGGAAACATCCGCCAGACCAGAAAGAAGAGATCTTCCCTTCCCACCGTGAAGGCCAAGAGAACTGGTCTTCTCAAGAGTGGCAAGAAGAAGATCAATGTCCTGGGAAATGCTATCATTGCGGAAAACTGGTACGACTGTGATTCTCCTTGATGTGTTCATCTTTTGAAAAGAGCGGAAATGCCAACGGGAAGCCCTACCATAGCTCATGCTAATATGCCCTCCGATTAGGGACCGCAAGTTGACCCTTACTCAAAACTACCGCCGCCTGGGTCTCGTCCATCGCCTCAATGCTCCTTCCGGCGGTTCCCAAAAGCGCGCAACCGATGATGGTGTTGAGGGAGAACCGGAAGATTCTCTATACATCAAGAGCAGCGCTGAGGCAGTCGCCAAGCAGACGGCAACCGGCGACATCAAGGTTGAGCGTGATCCGGAGACTGGCAAGATTCTGCGCGTAATCCGCAACGATGACGAGGTCGAAGTGGCCGGACGCAAGCACAAGCGCAACAACCCACTCAACGACCCATTGAACGATCTGTCCGATAATGAGCGTGAGGCCGCACAATCGCGACAGAAGAACAGCGGAACTAGCATTGTCCAGCAACTCGAGCGCCAGGCGGATCAGGAGGGAGTTGCTGTCAGGGCCAAAAAGCCACGCCACCAGAGCAAGAGAGAGGAAGATTGGATTCTGAGACTGGTTGAACGTCACGGGGAGAACTACACCGCCATGGCTCGTGACCGGAAATTGAACCCGATGCAACAGAGCGAAGGTGACCTGAAGCGGAGGATCCGCAAGTGGCAGCAGAGCCGGTCATGATTGTGTGATTTTCATTGATGCATTTCTATCGGCGAGTATGGCGTTTGACAGGGCTGATTTGGGATAAAAGTGCTTGTGACTGGGTTGTTGGGTCATGTCCATCTGTCACTGCTTTGCGGTTATACCATCTTATAGACTACATCTGCGCATGTCTGGCACAGATCGCAAACTGTTAATGTACATTGATTTGGTAACCATCCAACTTGGAGCTGTGCTTACCTGGTTTCCTACCGTGCCACACAACGTGCCGCCACATTAGAATAAGCATGGGCAGCCCTGATAACCAGCATGGGCCATTCACTGCTTCAGACACAATCGCGAAGATATCTACACACGCGTCAACAGAACGCCAGGCGCGCCATGCCTGACGCGATAATGATATGGGTTCTTAACTATCCCTTACAATGTCTTGTTCTCTCAAGTCTCCTCTTCCCAGTAACCTCATCCTCCTTGTCCCCTCCCCTCCCCCTATCCCACGTCTCCTCAACATCTCAACATACAAGCAAAGCCAACATGCCCAGCCGATTCTCTCTCGTCATAGCCACCATCCTGGCTTTGATGCTCACTGCAGCATCGCAGATAGCATAGTCCGTTCCCTTTCGCTATCATCCCCCAAGCAATCTAACCAAAGACCCGCACAGCAACCCCAAGACCAACACGCTCCTCTGCTCCAAGCCCGGCGGAAGCTACTGTGTCTATGGCTCGCTACAGGGCTCAGTCATCATCTCCTGTGCATCCAAGAACACTGTGGAAATCCGTTCTTGCAATCTTCTGTAATGCTTCTTCTAATTCTTCCTCTTCCTCTTCCTCTACCCTCATCAATCAGGAAACTCACAAGCAACACAGATTGTCCGGCATCCTGCCAGAGGGCTACGAACAGCAAGCTACCTGTCCATCCACCTCTCCCCCCATCACCTGCCTACCTACCCAAACAAACACTAACAACAACAAAAACAGGCTATGAATCCACTCCACCAACTGGGGACGCCGTCTGCGCCTTCAACGGTACAGGCTACACCCTCTCCAAATCCACGACTCCTGTTCCTGAAACCATCCTCTGTGATGAGACCGATATCGGGAACCACTACTCCTCCTCTTCAGACGACAGCACCCCCCTTGAAGAGAATATCCACGCCCAGCAATCAGAATCGTCAACCCCGGAGCCATCTTCAACCCCAGTCTTAAACAGTCCAAAACTCCCCCTCCCCTTTCTCCTACCCGAAACGCACATCCCATCCAACACCAGCCCTATGAGCTCCCCTCTCATCAAACCATCTATCTCCACCTCCACCTTCACCTCCACCCCCCTTCAGAAGCGATTCCGTGTTTGCTCCAACCCGTGGGTTGTGCCCTCCTCACTTGAGTGGCTTGCTCCTACGCCTACTGTGGGCTCTGAGTCCATGGTTTCGAGTAGCGCGGTGACTTCAAGGAGGTCTTTGTCCACTTATACCTCGACGGTTTATCTTAGCCGGAGTTCGATGACTGCTACTGTGAGTGTCATGGCAACGGAGGGTGAAAAGGGTGGTTCTGGGACTATGTCGGTTGGGACGAACCCCGGTCATAATACCGCTGCTAATGATTCCGGGGTGAGCGGGTTGGGGGCTTTGAGGTGGAATGTGATTGGGGTGGTTTTTGTGGGTATTGGCGTGGGGTTTGTGCTTGGGGGTTGAGTTTGGGGTTTGGGGTTACTTTGCTGGGTAGAAACTATGGTGGGGGCTTTTATTTGCTTTGGGTGGGTGGAGGAGTTTGATTGTGTGGTCTTCTGGTGTTGGGGGTTTTATCTTGCCTCGGGGAGTTGGGGGTGTTTTTGTTGATGCTTGAGTGAGGGAAAATAAAGGGATCATAAGATAAGCTAAGTTGCTGTAATGTAGCATAGGCTATTGGAAACGCTGTTATGTATGTGTGGATCTATTCCACAGCTACACTCACATATCCTTCACGAAGCCCTGCTCGGATACACCTCCCTGGTCCAACATGACGTAGTAATCTGCGTCTTTGATGGCCTCCAACCGATGTGCGATAGTAATCACGGTCGACTCCCTCATCTCCTCTCGTAGGACTTGCTGGATCTCGAGCGAGCTTTCATGGTCAATTGAGGCAGTGGCCTCGTCTAGGATGACAATCGAGCTGCGACGCAGCACGGCCCTCGCAAGGCCAATCAATTGACGCTCACCCTGGCTCAGGTTTCGTCCCCCTGCTTCAACATGCGTCTCCAGACTCCAGCCGTGGCGACTGCAGATTCGTTTTAGTACATCTGCGCACTCGGTATCTGAGTATTCTCCCGTTGGGTCGAGGTTCAGGCGGATGGTACCAGGAAAAAGAACAGGGTCCTGTGCGACGAATGTAACCCGGGTGCGAAGGGCTTGTGTGTTGACTTGTGCAATGTCCAAGTTGTCGATCAAGATGCGCCCCGAGTCGGGACGAATGACGCTGAGTAGTGAGACGGCCAGCGTGGACTTTCCGCTCCCGGTTCTGCCAATGATGGCTGTTGTAGAGCCTCCTGGTATGCGCAGAGAGACGTTCTTGAGCGATGGGTCGAGATGAGGGGCGTATCGGATGGTTACTTCTTCGAATACGATGTCGCGGCCATACTTGGGCCATGACGCAGGGGGAAGTATGGTTCCTGGATCCTCTTGCTCCACGTGGAGTAGCTCGTCCACCCTCTCGACTGAGACAAAGTCCATTTGTAGCTGGCCATACTGTTTGCAGAGGGCATGAGTGGATGCGACGAAGTTGTTGGCTGCTACGAGCACAAACGCTGCTAGACCTGGGGACACACTCGTGTACAAGGCCAGCACGGTGAGGCAGAAGGTTGAGAGGGCCGAGAGGCTTTCGAACCGGTACATGAGCCAACTCTGGAGAGACCAGTAGAAATGGTCCATCCCTTGAAACTTATCCACGACCGCGATGACTCGATCCTGGAAGCGCCCTTCAGCATGGAATGCGCGAACGGTGGTCAAACCGTGAAGCAGTTCGCCAAAGTTAGATATCAAGGGGCTTAATGACACCATTTCTAATCGCCGTAGGCTCTGCGATGTTGGAAGGAAACGCAGAAAAACCACAATGAATGCTGCCGTCAAAATTAGAGAAAAGCCGAGAAAGGTGGGCGTCACCGACGCTATCACAATGATGGAAGAGATCCAAGTGATAGCCTGGAATGCGATCATCTGGAATTGCTCGCTGATGTTTCCGTCCACAACGCCAATGTCAGAGGTTAGCCGATTCATTAGTCGACCGATAGGTGTGACGTCGAAGAACCGAAAGGTAGCATGGCTCACTCGCGCCATGACTTCTTGGAAGAGTGTTTTTCCTGCGCTGTAGACCATGACAAGCATCACCAGTTGCGCAATCAAAAGTACTACTGATTGGAATGTCGTGATAGCAAAAAATGCTAGCAGCCAAGGACGGACGTCTTCAACTGGTGCCGGGAATTCGTCAAGAGGATTGGTAGGTTTCCAGTTGACCAAGTTTACCACAGCCGATGGTGTTATCGAGTCGCCTGCAAAGGATTTCGTATTCAAACCTGAGTATCCGAAAAGTAGAAGCGCTTCATTGTAGGCCTCTCCCCACTCCTTAAGAAACCAGGATTGTCCCACTGATGTGAACCGGTACACCGCGAGGACAACAATCAGAGTGATCCACCACCTATATTTGCTGGCCTTGATATATTTCCAATATACCCTAGCCTTGACGCCCCATTCTGCTCGATGTTCTTCTTCGATGAACTTTGTCGGCACTGCAGCAGTATCTTCAGCAAGGGCCGTTTCGCTTTCAGATTCACCCTCACTTGCATCGGCTGAACTCGCTTCGGGGTGACCACTTGCATTAGAAGAGTAGTCATGTTTATCTTCGATAACCGCGCGTCCCTTCTGTATGAGGACAATCTGATCTGCGATATGCCGGACCAGGTGAATCCTATGAGTGACGAGCACAACAGTACGGTTCTGCATCAAGGGACCCGAGAAGCACTTGCGAGCGACTGTCTCTGCAGTATTGTGGTCCAAAGCTGACAATGGGTCGTCGAGAAACAGTATTCTGGCCTTGCTGTACATTGCCCGTGCAAGAGCCACACGTGCCTTCTGTCCACCAGAGAGACCAATACCATTTTCTCCGACAAAGGACAAATCACCGTGCTTAAAGTTAGACAGGTCTGGTATTAAAGCGCACGCATCCAGAACCCGTTTGTAGCGTTGCACATCATAGGGCGAAGAGAACAAGATGTTTTCTCGGATACTCATACTCTGTAGCCATGGAGTTTGAGCACAGAAGCCAATCATCTCATTTGGTACGTACGAAGCGCCACCAAGTCTGTCCAATTCGCCCAACAAAGCTTGGAGTAGGGCTGTCTTGCCAGCTCCTACTTTACCGTACACTACAGTCAGTCCCTGGGGTATCTTCAAATCGATCTCGTGGAGCACTGGCAATTCTCTTCCAGGCCAAGCGAAAGAACAGTATTCCAGCTGAATTGGAGCTGGTTCGATATCAATGCTGTCTTTCTTCTCTTTATCGGGCTCGGCCATAAAGTCCTCTATTCTCTCCATGGCGATGGATGCATTGATCAGCACCGTGATGAGGCTCGGGATATCCCTCAGGCGAGTTTCAAGCATAGTGAAGAGCTGCAGAGCAGGAAAAACGATGTCGATGCGTAGTGGGTTCCCCGCCAGAAGAGTATACGCATATAGCGCCACTACTGGGAAGAGACCGCTAGCGAAGGTATTAATAAAGCGAATAAAAATGCCCCATAGCATGGTGATGATGCGAAGATTTAGCTCAGACTGCCTAGCGTCCATGACCTGGCGCAGCCAGTGATTTTGCCAGCCATACCATCGAAGGTGACGCAGTGCCTCCACGAACTGAGAGGAGACTTGTAGTCGATTATCGGTCGCCACCCGGCGAACTCGTTCCCTTCGGAGAAGAATGCGAGTGACAAATGCATTCAGCACTTGAGCAATAATAACGGCAACAATTCCCAAGAAGCATGATGGGCCAAGCAGGTTCCAGACTAACACGACAGCAATGACAAGTCCCAAGGGCTTGTCAACCAGTGTGTCAATCTCCCAAAAGCGCTGGGCTACCTCATAGACGTCACCGCGCAGGAGATTGAATATCTTGCCCATGGAAGCAGTTTGCTTAACCTTGGTCTTGCGTGGTGCTCGCCGAAAGATCGAAAATGACCACCACATGCACCGTTTTTGGTCCGCAGCCGTATCAGGGCTGGCTTCCTCCTGCAGTCCATCCTCCTCTGCCTTGTCAACCAATTGTTGGTCGAAAACATTCTTTCTCGATAAGGCCTTCTCATACACCATCATTATCATCTCACCTCGGCTTCTCTCATAGCTCCGTCTTCCGTACCACAGGCTCAGTACTTGTGACTGAGCAGCAACCAGGCGGAGAAGCAGTGATAACAGAGCGTAGGTCAGGGCAACACGATGTGATGAGACCCCATCAGCCATTGCCTGTAGCAATTTTTGGAGCAACACAGGTGTCGAGAAGTCTGTAATATCGTCAGCATCATCCAGTCTATGACACATTGAGTGACAGACCACAAACCATCTGCACAATGGCAATGGTGGTAATGATCAGAATATCAATCCCATTCGCATGTAGTAGTCGGCCAATGACAGATCCCTTTAGTTTGCGGAATTTCTCATGTAACCTGCGGTGCTGGAATTCGAATCCTAAAAACCAAACATCATCCTCCTGCAATTGTCTGCTTCTGCCTATGGAAATCAATGGGGCCATCCATGACACGCTAAGGAACTGCCAAAGGCGCAGATTATCCTCTGGGCTGCGAAGTTTGCTGGAAGGCTCTTGACCAACGCCGCCAATGTCAATACAGGGAAGCGAAGGGGCTCGAAGGGGCATCGCAAGGATTATGACGCAGCCAATCAAAGCAGTAACACCTGTTACATAATGAGTAGCGAGCACCGACCCATCCGCATCATAAACCGTTACAAATGCGATCTCTACTCCTAGCACACTAATGAAGAAGGTGAGGAAAGAGGTGGAACATGACCTCGGACGCGCTACTGCGACTAGACATGTTGCGGCAGCCTATTTATCTATCAGCATATCATCTCCCCGCAGGGATGATCCCAGCGTACCCAGGCTATGAGAAGAGAAAGATCAGATGGCCATCCATCGAGTACCACTCTGATAAGTTCGGTTGAGAACCCAGCCAAGGAGATGGTAAGCAGAGTTACCACCCAGCCCATCCGCTGTTTCGCGCAGTCAGTTGGCAGGTCAGCAATCATTGGTTGTTCCGGGATAAAGGGCTTTGTCCACTGGGGATATTCTGCTCTAAATATCCTATGAGAAACATAACTCAATACAGCAATTAAGATCACAGTTGCTGGTATTGTAGACAGGTATTTCATGCCACAAGGTGACAGCCGTGCGTTGTTTGAGTCCTTGTATATAAATATGTCAATAACAACGAAGCACCAAACAAAAATTTGCAATGGATGTTGTGAGTGCTTACCCATATCCAATCGCAGGATAAGTCCGCGCCATATTCCTGTTCTACCGGCATTGGAGGATGATAATGGGGAATGCGTACCGTCGGACACTGGGACTGTCCCAAGGAAGTAGTACTAGTAGCTGTCAGCAATCCCTTATCCCTCCCATCTTATCAGCCGCGGCGGATTATCGGCGTTGCCTCCGAGACAGCCACGGATGCCTTAGGCTGCAAATTTCCGAATGCAGCGCCTCCCCACATTACAGGTATCACAAGAAGTATAGCCCCAAGGAGCCATTTCCCACAATCGTGGCTCTCCAAATTTGGCAGTGAAATCATGCTACAGCAAGTCTATCTATCTTGAAGTCTCTGCTGGATAGCCTGCAGAAACTCATCCAAACGTGCAGTGCCAGAACTCAGAAGGACATCCATGATCCATCAATGCTGGTGGACCCTCGTTGCCGCCGTCTCGTAATTACCGTACGGGTTATGTGGGCCTGATTCACCCGGACACTGCATGATTGCACTGGTTAGCGTGGGTCGAATCATACATGTCCACTTTGTCACAGCCATTCTCGGCATATACGTTGCTGATCTGAATATCATCAAAATTAGATGGCTGCATCTCTTCGCCACTGTTGTTCAAATGACCTGTACAAATCCTTTCATTCATCCTAGGTATCACCATCGACTGTTTGGTCCTGCTTATCGACAGCCGGCATGCTGATTCGATGGACAATTCGAATCCATCGTCTTCTCCGCCACTCTCCCATTACATTGGATCCAGTATGAACTTTCTCTTCATAGTCTTGTGAAGCCCTCTCTTTCCCTTTCTTCTTGGTCATCTGCTCATCTCTCATGGATGAATGCGTCGAATCGAGGTCATCATATCCTAACGTAGATGCCACCTCGTCATCATCTCTGAACGAGGCAGGAGGCAGATCCCACACCCAGCCCCCAATTTCCCCACTGGCCATGCCACTCTCGGACGAACTCCCAGAGACTTCGAAGCCGACTCCCGTTATCATACGTTCAACAACCCACTCACGGCAGTCCAGATCTAACTCCCACTTTTTACCTTTCCATGCCCATCCGGTGGGGGGCTGGACATCCTCGAAGAATCGACAGCCCTTCGGACGATCTCCCGCAATGCGAGACGGAGAGAGTGGATCGTAGGGCATAGGACTGAACAGAAAATGTTCCCATTGTGATGCGGAATACGGAGCAAGGGAACGATACTGAATCTCGAATACCTCAACTTCCCGCTCCTCTGGGTAAGAGTCCAATGAGATATTCGCCAATGAACTCATTAGGGACACGGCTGCAGAGGGCGAAGTAGGTATGACCACTCCGCCGAGATCGACCGAGCCCTGCTCTTTCTTATCGGCCACCTCATCATGTTGCGCAGTTTGATCTAGCATATCCTCTGCAACACTCCGAACGATGTCAGGGAAGCTTGGGTGCAATGACAAGATAGCTGCATTGCCGCCAACAAGAAGAATGTATCGCCAGGGGAGATGATGAGCAGTCAAGAATAGCAGAGCAGTCACGAAAGTGCACGTCAGAAAGACTGCCGAAGAAAGCGTCTCATTTGAGAAGTTTGTTAAGGGCGCAAAAGCCGAAACTGTCGCGTCATGTACATCAGAGAAGTCTGCCATGCAATTTTGCAGGTCTCTCATATTCCGGAAGAAGTCCTTAGATGTCTCTGAAGCTGGCTTGATGGTTTTCGCAGGAGCAAGGGCCGGGCCCTGGTACGAATAATAAGGAGTGATGCTGGAGGTGGATGTCGAAGGGGGTGGAGGGTGGCGTGCGAGGAATGCAGGTACCATGACAAAGAACAAGAGAATGGCAAATGGGAGTATCACAAGCAGATGGGGGTCCAGGCATATGAAAGAATAAATGAAGAGAAACGAGAGGGTATGCGAGCTCCGCTTCCAACTGAGCAGACGCTCGACACGGGTCTGAAACAGGAAAACGATGCCAATCCTGCCATGGGCCTTAGTATTTCATAGCAGTTCTGGCTTAGAAAGCGACTTACCTTGCATTAAATCGACGGAAATTGTTGGCCATCAGTGGTAGGCTGAACGCCGGCTTCTTGTTGTCGGTGGAAATTGGCTTGTCGCCGGTTGACACTGATTCAGCATCGACATCTTCCACGGGCATAACTTGCTCTAGGATCCTTGTCACAACTGGTTAGCAGGGAGGTGCATTTGATATACGGACAGTTAGGAGTGTAAAAATTGGTTGGGAAGGCATACTTGGAGAAAAGCCTATCTTGTAGAGAGCGACCGGCCTTGGACACTGATTTCTTTAAAACCCCGGATTTCGACCCTTTCGCATCGCCCTCATGCTTCTCGGCGAAGATGACCGGAACAGGCTCATCACGGTTGACGATGGCGTCCGGAGTGTGATCTTCCATGGTGCCCCATCAAAGATGCTGCGGCTTGAGTAAGGTGAAGGTGCATTTCCGATGGCGCATGGCCAACTCAGGGAGGGGAGAAGGCGGAGGGAGGGAAGCTCGGTTGTTGGTAACCGTCCGAGAAGCACATGCAGATGGATTGGCATCGGTGGCCACCTTAGGCTCTTAGCCTCTTACCGGAGAGGAGCCGCGGGAGCTTATTACTTGGGACTCGGATTACAGTAAGTCAGGCTGGAGGACGGTATGTATGTATCACCTGTCCCTGAGCGGTAAAGATGATACGTCCAGTACGCACAGTACCTTACGGGATCGACAGAGCGTTTGGCTGCGAAAACAGCAGAGTTTGTGGTGTTTGCAGCAACGGGTCCCCATTTTTGTAGAGCAAAAAGGAGCAGGGGGGCACACCTTGTTTCGCGATACGTTAAGAGCGCCTTGGGTTTGGAATTATTATTGTTTACCACCACCTCTTTATCTCCTGCCACCTCCCACTTGCACTTCCACTGACGCTTCCTGGCAGGCCCTGGGGGGGTTATTCTCATCGATATTTTCCTTCTTTCATCCCTACTGGCAGTTTGCCTCGTTCGGTGTTTTTCTGTGTTTTGCCCTCGCCCGGTTATCCTTTGTGGTTTTATCCGTTGCTAAGGTATATGCGCCCGTAACTTTCTCTCCAACGCCAAGTCCAGCAGAACTGCTGCTGCCCCCTCCCCCGGGCAGAGTTTCTCCTTTACAAACCGAAGTTTTGTCTCGATTGATGTTACTGCTCGGAAGGGGCTCAGGACAGGACTGCCAAAGCTGTGAATTCCAGATGGTCTAACTTCCTCCCAGATCCTCGTCGTTATCCCGGAACAGAGCGCCCTGTTCTTGATCCCCGCAATGGACCGGTAGCAACCATTGATGTGTCGCGCGACGGTGTTGATAAAGGTTCTGCTTGGTTTGGATACTAAGACACCGTTTACTCCTGAACGCCATTGCGATTGGGATCTGATTTCGATTCCTTCGCTAATTTGAGCTACCAATCTCTTTCCTTGCCTGCCTGCCTGTCGTCTGGTGCCGTTCTCGGTCGGGGTTCGAGGATGTCGGAAAATCTGGCTTTCCAGCAGACGCCAGGAAAGGGGCAGTCGCGGAGGGTACAATCAAGACCATCTAGTCCGTCTCGTACCGATGACCCGGGCCCACCAGGTAAGTGTTGATATTCGAATATATTTGAATGGAGTGGTGAGCCTTTGCGGGCGGGTTTACATCAAGGAGCTAACGGGCATTGCCCTCAATCAACAGAAGGTCCCACGCGCAGACGATTGCAAAAACACGCCTCAACCCCGTTCCTTTCGGAAAATTCATCTCATTCCCCGAAAGTCGCTACTGGAACCCGGACAAGTGTGATGAGCAAGAGGAGGTTGTCGATTCGAGATCAGAAAGTACCACAGGGCCCGCGACCGCAGGATCCTTCACGGATAAGGTAGTAAAACCTCCTTTACCTTAAATGCCTGTCGCTTGCCTTGTTCCCCTTCGACCATGCATTCTTCATGAGTTTATGCGCCAAATCCAATGCTTGAAGACATTTGTGTGAAGATGGTCTGACTTTGATGCCTTGTAGCAACATGCCCGGTTCCTTCTTCCATTCCGGCCACTCCTCAATTGATTCCACAAATGATTCGACACAAAGCAACAACTCCCGCATCAGCCTCCGATCTACCAGCGTCGGCAATCTCTCGAAATTAGATTACAATAACCAAACACCTCCCGACAGCACTGAATTTCTCGCCCCTGTTAACTTCGACGACCTCCAAAATAGCATAGCGGCGGAACCAGACCTCAGTCCCTTTCCCGCTCCCGTTGGACCTGGGTACGAACCAAACTTTCCGAATAGCAATAACGACAGTGGCACAACTGCGCGGTTGAGGAGCAACTCAGTCCGGCGGAAAAGCCTAGTCAACGGTTCCCTCGATACTGGATCGTCTCGAGCTCCAGCTTCTGCTACGGCTGCTCGAAGCCGTCGTCAGAGCCTGGCCCAACCTGCGGGGACTACTGCCGCTGCTTCGCGCGCCCCTCGTAAATCCATCGGCCCCGGCTCCTTGTCTGCTACCGGATCGGCAAGACGGCAAAGCTTGTCTGCACGAAAAGCTAGCGCAGATACAACACGAGTGGATCAAGGCAACCATCTTCGTCCAAGGACCCAGCATTTCGAGCCCACCCGACAGGATGGTACAAAACTTTCCAGCAATGCCCGGAGTATCAAGGCCAAGTCGCTACAGCCGCCATTGAGAGAACCCCATGAGAATTACCTGACGGCATCTGGCCCGGTCGAGCATTCCCGTTCTTGTTCGACCAACGCTGTTCGCACCCCGGTCAAAAATGCGACAGCTGCTATGTCGACCCCGTGTTCTACATCGAAAAGGGTTTCAGTCATGCCACCACACGCTACTGGGCTTGGGGCTCGAACCATAAGCCCCACCGATGCACGACGGATCAAACGTATGTCCACGGTGCCATCAGCGCACCAGACACCTTTTACTCCTCCCACTCAAACAGAGCCCATGCCTATTCGTCCTCGGTCCACTGCGCAGTCTCCATCTCATATCCCCCGAAAGAGCGTAACCCCTTCGTCAACTCGCACCACCCCTGACCCAAACCGGAAGTCTTATAGCTCCGGCTTGTCTCTATCATCGAATACCAGTTACAACTCCGCAAGAAATTCCGGGGGCTCATTGCAGACCAGGCTATCTCAGGCGTCATCCACATCACGGCTGCCAACCCCCAAGCCTCGCATGGAACACGTGGCTGATGAGGAGGTCCCCCCTGTCCCTGCAATCCCGAAAGTATACGAATCACCCAAGGGCGATTTTGATCCGCCAAACTATGTGACTCCTCGCAAGTCGTATCTGGATGTCGGGCATAAGCCTAAAGTAGAACAAGACTCGGATACGAATCTGACTGCGAGTGCGACCGAAGATGATACTTTCGAGTCCACGGATGGGCGAGCGATGAAGACGCCGGATGCGAAAACCAAACCATCAGGTGTGCTGGGGAAAAAGACTTTACAGCCGTTAAAGTTGCCGCCATTAAATCTACTTCCTCTGGGTACCCCAATGACGACAAAGATTGAGGCGTTGAAGGATCGGGATGATGACGTCAAATCCTACACCCCTTCAGCCCAGACTCTGTCCAAGACCCCCAGTACTCCATTGACTGCTTCCAAGGCAAACTTCTTCTCTCCCCAGGACGATGAAGATGCACTGCCACTTACCCAAGCAAGAAGCAGCACGTCGCATTTCGCGCTGAGTACTTCATCAGGTGGTGCGGCTCTTAGAACGGCCAGTAGCTCTAGTGCACTGGGGGGTTTCGACAATACTCCCACGGGTGCGAGAAACGTTTCTCCCTATATTGCTTACGGCTTGCCGAAAAGCACCAGTGACTTTAATACACTGCGTCAGAAAGCCGGTGGAGACTGTTCTCCTAAGGCCACGCAGTCTAACAAGCTCACCGGCCCTCGTCCACAAACTCGATCCTCTGCCTTCTCTTCCAATGCTGAAACAATCAGTCAACTTTCGACTCCCTCGGACCCTGATAACAACAGTGTTTCGGGCTCCTCACTTCGCAGCAAGATCACCTTCACGCGGAATCGGAGCAGTTCCAAAGCCCAACAGGGGCTCGAAGCAAATGGCGATCCTATAAAACATGATCAAATGCTCCCACCGAAACTTCCAGCCTCTGCAACCTGGAGTAATATGTCGACGGCGAGTACTTCTAGTCCGTCGCTTAAGCCATCCTATCTCAAGTCGCGGCGACAGGCGTCGATGTCTACCGCTACGAATCAACCAATGAGGAACCCTAGCTTCAGCAGCGAACAGAGCCTTGGACTGGAGCCAAGCCCTTCTAACGAATCGGGCGACAGCGACTCTGTCCCGCACCGCTCTGCAGCGTCAATCTTATCGCCTGTGCACAAGATCATCAATTCAGCCAAGTCGAGCGTCGGAGTCACTTCTACACCTACACCGTCGAATGTAGACTCGGATATTTTTGTGGCCGACGAGGAAATGCGGAAGCTGGGCAGCAAGCGTAAGGATTTTGAGAGCGCGGCGAGGACTTTGGACGACTTACGCCGGAAAGCTAGCCCGAAAGAGCGGGTCAGTCCGGCACAGGCACTGCGGGTTGCAAATTTGAACATTTTCGAACGGGGGGAGATCATTGACTTCAAAGATATCTACTTTTGCGGGACCCAGAATGCCAGGAAGCATGTTGGTGACCTGACTGCGCAAGCCAACTTTGGCTATGATGATGATCGTGGCGACTACAGCATCGTGATTGGAGATCATCTGGCATATCGGTATGAGGTTATTGATGTGCTGGGCAAGGGAAGTTTTGGTCAAGTGGTGAGATGCATCGATCACAAGACGGGCGGCTTGGTAGCTGTCAAGATCATCCGCAACAAAAAGAGGTTCCACCAACAAGCGCTGATCGAGGTCAATCTTCTTCAGAAGCTAAAGGAATGGGATCCTCACCGTAACCACAGCGTTGTGAATTTCACACAGAGCTTTTACTTCCGTGGCCACCTCTGCATTTCGACCGAGTTGCTTGGGATGAACCTTTACGAGTTCATCAAGGCGCATGACTTCAAGGGATTCTCTCTTAAACTCATTCGTCGGTTTACAAAGCAGATGCTGAGTACGCTGGTGCTTCTGCACAACAAAAAGGTCATTCATTGTGATCTTAAGCCCGAAAATATCCTTCTTGTGCATCCGATGAGCTCTGAGATCCGGGTCATTGATTTCGGGTCCAGCTGTTTCGAGAACGAGAAGGTCTATACGTATATTCAGAGTCGTTTCTACCGTTCCCCAGAAGTCATTCTCGGCATGTCCTACGGTATGCCTATTGACATGTGGAGTGTGGGATGTATCCTGGCGGAGCTCTTCACTGGCTACCCCATATTTCCCGGTGAAAACGAGCAGGAGCAACTTGCATGCATCATGGAGGTTTTTGGACCTCCAGAGAAGCACTTGATCGAGAAGAGTACTCGGAAGAAGCTCTTCTTCGACTCCTTGGGCAAACCGAGACTTACGGTCTCCTCCAAGGGCCGACGACGTCGTCCCAGCTCCAAGGAGCTCAAGCAGGTTCTGAAATGCGATGATGAGGCTTTCCTTGACTTCATCTCCCGCTGTCTTCGATGGGACCCCTCTCGTCGCATGAGCCCACAAGACGCGCTGCGCCACGAATTCATTACGGGGGTCAAAATGCCATCCCGGGCGAGGACGTATACCTTGACTCACTCTCCGGCAAAGCGGGCAACTACATCGTCGAACCCTTCTACGGGTCGGCCTCTGCCCGAACCGCCCGTGACCAGCCTTAAATCCGGCACGCTGATCCGCAACCGGGACGCCTCGGGCACTTCTCCAGTCAGGGTACCGGCCGGCAAGCGCCATTCGACTGTGAGCGGGCTACCGCCGTCGACGCCCGGCAAACGAGGGACCAGCATTAGCACTGCCCATACCCCAGGGTCCGCCTTGCCTCGCGTTGCGGCCCGGAGTATCAGTGGTAAGCCAGACCTCGCCACCGCGGCGGCCGCGACCAGCCTGGTAAGTGCAAAAGACCCCGACGAAACGAGGCGAGCTGGCCATTGACTCGCAAGCAGAGGACCAAATGAAGCGTGCAGTACCATCTAGGTTCCCATTCTTCTCCTTCACTTCTTGCATATCTGTAATAATAATTGTTTGAGTTGTTTTCCAAGGTTGCATAAACGGGTTGGGAGCATCGGCGGTTCGGTCTCCCGTTGTCATGATTGATTTTGAACCGTTTGGGCCCCGAGAGGTGGACGTCCAAGGGGTTTGTGGTATACCCTTAATTGAGCATCTGCATGCCTTCCTATGATTTGCTTTTCTATTTTAGAGCCCCTTTCCGAGCATGTTGTTCTCCGATACTGTCATGACCCTGGGAGCTGTGTTGTCCCATCCTGCATCTGTTTCCTTTGTCCCTCTTTCCATCTGATACGCCTTATCCTCTCTGTCTCCCTGCCTCTCCCCCTCCCCCTCCCTCTTTCTCTCTGTTTCATTCCTGATGGCCGGAGTTCTGTGTTCCTTGACGGGTCTGGGTGATGGCGATGTGTTGAAAACATCTGTATAGTTAGCTCTTATTCTTTGGCCTCCCAGCCTAGATGATGTGGTGGGATGCATGGAGAGGCGGTGGATGGGTTGGAGACTCACGGGTGATGTTATGACTTAGACCATCTATGCATATATATCGAGCACGGTCCCTGGGGTGTGTGACTATCGGCTCACTTGGCTGGGATTGATTGTAGACGGGCGGAGTAGAGGCGCGGCGATGTTGGCTTATCGATAAGACTGCGGAGGGAGGCGCGGCGGCATCTGGACTACTTGGCCTTTAGTGCTGCTCCTCGCCAATCCTCCGCTTCCTCCCCCTCTTGCTTCCTCGGCCTTCCTCCCTTCGAGAGCTTGGAGCTCCATTGATTGTCGCTCTCTACCCCTGGTCGCCTCGCACTCTGTCCCTCCTTTGTCCTCCCTTATTCATGCCTTGATCGGTCGCACTGCATACACCTCGCGACACGGATTCGTGATGAATGGCTTCGCAGCGCACGGCCTCAATGAGGATGCGTTCGGCGAAAAGTCTGAGCTGCAGGGCGGCCTGAAGACTTTTGATGCGTTCCGTATGTCTAGTCTACTCTGATTTGAACTCTGGAAGGTCGAAAGTCCGCGTTTGCTGTGCCTGCGACTCTCAGGGCACCCGCGTGTATACCACTTGCGACAGGACCAACCGTTCCAGCTGGAACCCATACTGACGTCGAACTGTGTCCAGCCAAAACAAAATCATCATACACTGCCCCATCCAGCCGTGGAGGGCAATGGACCGTTCTCATCCTCCTCGTCTGCACCGTTTTTTCTCTCTCGGAATTCCGCACCTGGCTCCGAGGAACCGAGAACCACCACTTCAGCGTCGAGAAGGGCGTCGGCCACGACCTGCAACTTAACCTCGATGTCGTCATTCACATGCCCTGTGACACCCTCGATGTCAACATCCAGGACGCTTCTGGCGACCGTATCCTCGCCGGAGAGCTGCTCCAACGCGAACGCACCAGCTGGCAACTCTGGATGGAGAAGCGCAACCGCGAGACCCATGGCGGCGCCCATGAATATCAGACCCTCAGCCAGGAAGACACCGACCGAATCTCTGCGCGGGAGGCTGACTCCAACATTCACCACGTTCTCGGCGAAGTGAGGAAAAACCCGCGTAAGAAGTTCCCCAAGGGACCGAGATTGAGACGCGGCGACAAGGTCGATTCGTGTCGGATTTACGGCAGCTTGGAGGGCAACAAGGTCCAAGGTGATTTCCACATCACGGCCAGGGGTCACGGATATCGGGATCTCGGCGAACATCTGGATCATAGTGGTATGTATCACCCAGACTCAACAAAGAGAAACAGCCACACTAACCAATGGCAGTCTTCAACTTCTCCCACATGGTCACCGAACTCTCCTTCGGTCCTCACTATCCTACCCTCCTCAACCCCCTCGATAAGACCATCGCCTCCACCGAATCCCACTACTACAAGTACCAGTACTTCCTCTCCGTCGTCCCAACCATCTACTCCAAGGGCAACCGCGCTCTCGACACCTACACCAACGCCCCGCCCTCGCAGCTCACCCACCGCAACAACAAGAACCTCGTCTTCACCAACCAGTACGCCGCCACCACCCAGGCCGGTGACCTCCCCGAAAGCCCATTCTTCGTCCCCGGCATTTTCTTCAAGTATAACATTGAGCCCGTCCTGCTCATGATCAGCGAGGAGCGTACCAGCTTCCTCTCCTTGCTCATTCGCCTCGTCAACACCGTCTCCGGTGTCATGGTCACCGGTGGCTGGTTGTATCAGATCTCCGGCTGGGTTTGGGAATTGATGAACCGGAAACGCGGTAGAGGAAAGTCGGAAGGTGTGCTTACTGGAAAGCATGACGACTAGATCAAATATCAATGTCGTCACTATCATCCTCCCTTATCTCCACCTTTGTTCCTCTCATGGAGATAGATAAGGTATCCTGCGTTACATATCTCTTTTTTACTTCTTGGGCTATACTACTGTTGTTTGCATCTCTGGGATTATGGTGCTGGTGTTCCACAAAGAATTGTTCATCATTCATTCATTGCCTTGTGCCATTTACTTCGTAACTAGTTGGTTCCCTCCTGCTGTGTAGGTTACTCAGTCCTCATGGCAATTTTTATACCCTATATTCCGTACCTCATACATCTATCACGGTAACGAGACCCATGGAGAGGTCGTATAGTATAATACACTACCTTCCGAATACTGAATATGCCATCCAATCGACGCCTAAAAATGATCTCAAAGCCAGCCATAATACTCCAGCTAAATCTAAGCTACGTTACGCTAAGCTAAACTAACTCTAGCTAGCTAGTCAGCTAACCCTCATCAACGCAAACCCAATCCAGACCACGTCCACGGTATCATAAACAAGTTTAACTCTCAAAGAGAAAATCCATCCCAGTGAATAAGCTGCGTGGGCAGGAGCCACGGAAAGCAAAAGGAAGAAAAAGAAAAGAAAAGAGGGTGAAGAACACAGAAAGGGAGGAGGAAGGAATCTAAATCTGGAAAATCTCTCCCATCCCAACCCCGGCCCCCTCAGCACCGGCTCGACTATCAACCAGATCCAATCGCCATCCATGCCAATCCTTGAGCTTGCCCTTGATGCCCCGGACCCATTCGACCCGTTTCCGTGCTTCCTCTTCTGCCTGGGCGCGCGCGAACTCGGCTTCGTCGAACTCGTCCTCGAAGTTCTCTTCGGAGAGGAGCTCGAGACTGCCCCGTGCTGCGGGTGGGTGATGTTGTTGGTTCGAGGCGGCGCGGCCACGGTTTCCGTAGAATGTGTTTCCGCCGGTGAAGGCGGCGATGCCGCTGGAGAGGACGGTCGAGAAGGAGGAGTGTTGGTTCTTGTTGTTGGCCATGCTGCGACGACGAGCATGGTCGGGGGTTCCGCCGATGAGGTCGACGTCGTCGAAGGTGTTTGCTGCGGAGGCGGCGGTTGAGGCCGGGTGATCGGGCGGAAAGGGAGTGTGAAGTTGGTGGTCACCAGCGAGTTCCTCACGGCGTTCTTGCCAGACGCCGCGGCGGAGATCAAAGACTTCACCTTCGAGGTCGCGGATGCGGCGGTGGAGGCGAGAGCGCTCCTCGTCCTCGAGTTCGTCGAGGGCATCATCGTCTGCGCCGCCATCGCCAGATTGTCGTTTGCGGAGAGCCTCCTGTTCTTCCTTGAGACGGAGATTCTCGTTCTCGACGTCTGCCAGTCTCTTCTTGAGTACAGCGGCTTCTTTTTCGATCTTCTCAGTTTCACGCAGTCGTGTTTGATGCCGTGCTTCGGACTCCTTGTGCAGGTTGGCCATTGCTTCGAGTTTCTTCTCCAACGTCTCGGTCTTCTTGTCTGCTCCGGTCTTCTCTTGTTTGAGTTCTTCAATCTCCCGCTGGAGGTTCTTGATCAGCGTCTCCGTAGAGGTCTTGTCCACGCCCTCCTTGACTGCCTTCTCTGATGCGCGGGTCAGCGCGCTCTTGGTATCCGCAAGCTCGTTCTGAGCCTTCTCCAGCGCAGATTCACTGCCGGACAGCTTCTCCTCCAGCGCCGCTATTTGGGCCTCATGAGCACTACTGGAGGAAAGCTGTGCGCGAAGATTCGAGATCTCCAACTCCATAGCTTCGATCGTTGCCGACTTCGACTCCAACTGCTGCACCAGATCTGCCGGCGGGGATTCTGACGGGGCCGGTACAGAAACGCTGGCATTGCTCCTGTGGGTGCGGGTTTGCAAATGCGAATTTTGTCTCTGCAAGGACGCAATCTCTGCTTTCTGTCATCGGCCATTAGCATCAGTCCCACCAATACCCAGAGGCGTAAACCAGAACAAAACCACCACCCAAACTCACCAACTCATCAATCTCTGCGACCCTCTCCTCCGCCTTCTGCAACTTATCCTTCAGATCCGCCACATCGACACTCGCCTCCCGCAAATCCTCCAACTGCTCGTCCGTCTTCTTCCACCGCCCCGTCGTCTCCTCTAACTCCTTCTCCAACCGCTTATTATCCTTCTCTAGCTCCTCAATCCGCGTCGACTGCTTCCGATACACCTCCTGCACTGATTCCCCATCCGCACTCAACGGCGGCAATGAAGGCGACTTCAGCATCGCCCCAGGCGACGGCGACACACTGCCCTGCGACACAGACCCTTTTCGGAACGACGACGACCGCATCTTCGACTGAATCGACAACGAAGGCTGTCTGCCGTGCGCTGGCCTCCCTATCGCAGCAGGCTGTGCTTCGACTTCCGGCCCGGGAGACGTAGGGGCATCAGGCATGGGTTCGACCGCCCCTGGTGACTCTTCCACAGCTTCTGCTCCCGCTTCCTTCTTATCCTCTGCTGCACTTGTCTGTTCCTCACCCTTTTCTACATTCTCATCCGATCCTTTTCCTGTTCCTGCTGTTTCTTCAACCGTAGCCTCCTCCTCTACTACCGGAGCAGCAGCAGCGGGAGCATCAGCAACAGGACTTTCCTCCTCCCCTTCTCCCTCTACAACGGGCGGTGGTGTCGGTGTCGATACCGGCGACGGCGTAGCAACGACATCCTTCACAGTTTCCGACGAGTCCGCAGCACCATCCTTCGAGATATCAACGCTAGCGGCCTTCTTGTTCGCCTTCTTTTTCTGTTTCTGGAGCTGAGCAACCTGTTATCTTAATCATTAGCGTTGAACCCAGATTGACATCACTGCGCATTCGCCATTTATTTCAGATCTCCCAGAAAGTCCAATGTTTGGGTAAGGCAAATAGCTAAGGCAGCTGTGCTTCTTTCCTCCCCCGCAGATAATAAGTAAGGTAAGGGCGGAATGGTGGGGGGGGATGAACGTACCCTTTTTTTCGCGGCGGCTAGCTTCTCGGCCTTGATGCGCTCTTCGTCATCGGCCATGATGGCGGGTATGCAGGTATTCACGAGGGACGGCAGTGGTGGTGATGGGAAAAAGGAATCGTAGCAGTGGCAGTGTTGTGCTGGGGATCTGATCGGGTCGGGATCCGGAGCAGGAGGCCAGCTTGGCCGCCATGACGCACGGACCAACTGGGGGTCGCTCTCGATCCATGGCGGAGCTACGGAGTACCTTATGAGTCAAATATCTACTGAAGAGGGTGGCCTCAGGCGTAAATGCTTGGAACGAATGAATTATGTCAATCAATTTGTAATAAGTACAGGAAGGAACAGAACAATGACAACGCCGTCGTGGAACCTGCCCTGAGCGCTGCATCGGAGCCGTGACGCAGCACCTCATCGTCATCATCATCATTATAGCAACAGCCGTTCAATTACAATTAGGGGCTTCCTCCCTTCCTTGGCCGATTATAACGCCCCTAGCCGGTGCAAATGCAGGTTGAATGCAGTAGACAAAACGATTACGCCACAAGCAAGCCGGCAACCCAAACGAGAACGCGGAGAAAAAAGCCAATCGAACGCAGACGAAAAGGGTCCTTGGGTTGAAGCTCAACAGAAAGCGGAAAGCGGAGAATCAGACCTCCATCGAGTCAGCGATTTCCTCGCTCATCGCCCGAACGGTGCCCTTGCTGCCCGATCGGGACCGGAACTCCTCGTCGCTCAGCAGGTAATTATCGTATTCGTCCACGACCGGACGCATGGGTTTCGTCCCATTGGCTTCCTCATCGCTTTCGCTCTCCAGCTCGATACCCTCACCCAGCCAGTAGCGAGCCCGCTTACTTGAGCTGAGTTCCGGTGTCAGGTATCCATCGTCAAACGTTCTCTTCGTCGTCGGTGTGGCGACTCCCTCGCTTGGCGTATGGCTGAGAATGGGAATCGCTCGGAGATAGAGGTAGCAGACGCGTTTCCGCAGCCGGTTGAAGAAAAAGTAATGGAGGCTCCATATCGCTCCATCATCCGCATCAGACGGGTCCTCGTCGGGCGAGTAGGAATAGAGGGAGCACTCCTTAAGGGACATATGTTCGTCAATAACTCTCCACATCCTCGGCCCCCACGTGGAAGACGCGCCCGCGTTGTATGAGCCCGAAATTGTCACGGGTGATGGAGGCGTCAGGTCGATTGCTTCGCGCGGCCGAAGGTTGAAAAGAGTCGAATCGATCGTGTTCATGACCCGCTTCAGGTTCCGTTCGCGATGGAAGTCGGACGGGCGCAACACATGGGAGAAGTCATAGTCTGGATGGCTGGCGTTCAATGTCGCGATCAGGTAGGCAAAGGTCCGTCGGCTCGAATGGTCACTCATGGGACCAAAGGGACTAGAACGAGACAAGTTGAGCGACGCGGCCGCGTCCGATGCGTTGGGAGGCGACAGGGAAGCCGACAGGCGAAGGACCGATTCATATTGTGCCTCTAGGGATTGCTCGATGTTCTTGTACAATTTCCGATCGGCTCGAGCGGCCTTGGTGGTGTACAGATCGCACCCCCCCATGATATGACAATCGGCGGTGTCGAAATTGAGCGAACTCGTCACGTCCTCGAGTTCGGGCAAAGGAAGAAACTAATTGCAGGAGCCTAAGTCAGCATCATGCCACTCTACAGGAGCACACAGGGCCAGATCCATACCTTCATCGTTGGAGTTGCGGTGAAGAGTCACCAGCTGAGATAAGAGGTGCGGTGAAAGATAAGCGGATGACGCCGTGGTCGGGAATCAAGACAGAGGCCGTTGCGACAAGCAGAAAGGGGGAAATTCCGCAGGTCTTGGTAAATAAACCGGTTCTTTGTCTCCTTGAGACGTCACGAATCCGGCGATAAGAGTGAATGAGCTGGCAGGTGGAACCGTTGCTACGGTGGCAGCAATGAAGCGAAGAATAGGCGATTAACAGGCAGGAATCGCAGGCCAAGTCGCCATAGCAGACGAATATGAGACGAATGGGGATGGAAGGAGGCTGAAAGGAAGGATTGGGAGATGGACAGCAGCGATCGAACGACCTGGGGGGGATGGATGGCCCCGGGGGTGATGCGCGCTGCGCCCCGAGGGGGGAGCCCGGTCACGTGGGGCCCGATGGTCGGCCAGTGATATCACGCACCCACCTCACGGGTTGCGCACTGAACCAAGGATGACCGACCAGATAATGAGGCAACTGCCGTTGAGAATAACCCCTCCCCGCCCACCGGAGCGTGCTCCTCCTCACAGCAACCCTTCCTTCGCTAAGTGGCCGAGGACTGCCTTGGTTTCCTGATCCTGAGCGTAGCCATGGTGGTATTAATTAGTCTCTGCAAACAGTCGCGACAGTAGAACACAACGCTTATGTACGTCCAACGCCAATTTAGCAGCCCAGCTTGCCCAAAGCACAAAACGAAACATCCCAAGCAATATAAACACAGAAACGGTCGCTTGCCGGAGAGGCGTCTACATAATCTTCGTGACAACGTCTTCCTCAACCTGAGGCGGCGTTAGCTTGCGTCGACACGATGATGGTGTCCGGCTCGCGGGGGAAAAGACAATTGATGGGACGAATATAATGTCAGGAAACAAGGCTTGTGGGAAGAATGGGGGTCGTAGGGCGGGATTGGAACAGGGCGTGGAGCTGGTCATGGTGCTGGGGCCTAGCAGGTAAAGGGGCGGGGCGGAAAAGGAACGTGGCAATTGAGCTTCAAGAGGCCGATGAACAAGGCAGAGAGCTGGGGATACCGATGCATCCCAGCTCCGCGTCCTCATCACCTGCCCATTTCGGGGTTCCGAAAAGGGGGTCATCAAGAAACAAATGTCGACTCACCTCCATATCTTCCAAGCTGTCCTGCTGGCTGATGCACCTCAACACATTCTTCTTGCTGCTCTCCTGCATCTCTCCGGCCAGCAATAGCTCATCCAGGATGAAGTAGGCCTTCTGGAAGTTGAAGATGATGTCCAGCTCGCACACATTGCCATAGTATTTGTCCATCTGCTCGACATAACGATGCACGACCTCGAGGGTGATCAATTCGTTATCGGTGGAAGCGCAGCCGGCGATGAAGAAGAGAGAGGCATAGCGACGGTAGACGACCTTGGTGTCTGGTGACGAACAGTCAGATCGGGTCCGGTCGGGGGTCGGCCACGAGCTGCGGGGTGTGCCTGAGTGAGGGGGGAAATGGATCCAGCTACCGACCTTTGTACTCGAGGAAATTGCACATGCGGGTGCGACGCGACAGAACCAGCTGGGTCACATCCTTGATGATCTTGGCCTTCTCCTTGGGGGAAAGAGTGGTGAACCATTTGGCCAGGCGCTGGAAATTTGCTCGATTAGTCTGCCTCCAGCCGGGTCACAGAGTTGGGTGGGCCACGAAACGAACCACTTTGCCCTGCCTCGACAGGAGGATCAAGTAGCTGGAAACAGAGGTTAGCGCATGTCCGACCGAGGCAGCCGCGGATCAGTCTCACTGGATTGCCATTGTGCGAGTGTGGAAGAGATAGGGGCGATATGAAGGAGGAAGAGAGGCAGAAAGGCCACGAGGAGTTGTGGGAGGAAGAGGGAGAGCCGGCCGAGCTCTGGAGAAATTCTTTGCACGGGCCGCCGGCCTTGCCCCGCTGCAGGGGCGCGTCGGCCTCCATGTCTCCTCTCTACATCTCTACATCGACTATCAGTTGAGGGGAAGAAACAAGAATTGGATGCAGGATCATCTTTCACATCAGGCTGAAGCCAAATCCTGGCAATTTTATCAATCCTCCATCAACCACCACAGACATCAAATCCACCATCGCGCATCCGTCAGCCTCCTGGCAGAGCTCGAGCGAGAGCCTCGCACCCGAGCCTTGCAGTATACATGTGAGTCATGGACTGTCCATCAAGGGAGGCAGGTACGGATCGATGTTCTGGTCTACGCGCAGGATGACTGTCATGGGTTGGAACAGCATCCCTAGCCGTTGTAGATATCCAACATAGTACTCAACCCGTCATGGGATAACAACAACTGAACCACCACCACCCCATCATGGATCACTTCAGGGCCTTAGTAGTCCTCAGAGTAGATCATAGATGACTCTGCACCGTAAGAAACAGACTCCAGAAAACTTCCTCCGGTCAAAAGACATAGTACTAGGCTTCACTGAGCACATCTATGAGTTCCTAGTAGTAAGCTGACCGTACTACTATATATTCTTACTAGTATGCCTCGGGTCCCAGATCATCCGTCAGCAGTAAGACACCAGATTTGACAGCCTACGAACTACTAACTTGTAGTAGTATCTTTCAGCTCCGAAAGACCTCCCCCCGGCAGTGACGGCAGATGACAGCCGCAACCAGCAAAGCAAAACGGTCTTTGCATGTAGTATGTACTCCATATGATACAGCTGCCCACACCCTTGTACGACCAGCATATGTACTGCACACCACCCCCATAGCAGGTCACACAATAACGAACCTACGCCAGCGGTGCTACTAGTCAGGACTCGGGCCGGCCCATCCACAGACACTAGACCGAATCGACCGCTGTCATCCGCCTGCATTCTGGCTGCGGTTCTTTGTCTCCTTTCCATCTCACCCGCTCTTCTAAGCCTCGCTTTTTCCCTACACCCCCCCCCCCATTGCTCATTTGAACAAAGGACCGACCACCCTGCCCGTGCAGAAAACCCTATGTATGCATCCCAACAGAGTAATCCAGTCTGAAGCTGGGATATCCCGGAATGCGAACTCAATCAATATGAAGATGACACGTTCCAAACCGTCTCCGTCTCCGCGACAGGGAACATCCAGGTACGAGACCGACCTCTCTCATCGGAGTCCGGGCGAGTCCGTCTCTACCTTAAGCCTTCTTGAAACCCGACGGACCATCGGTACTCAACTTGTAACACCCCCTCCCGGGTCCGTAGTACATCCTCCGTACATCAGGTCGGTATCGTATGTTAGGTTGTTAGGTTCCAACAGCAAGGATTTCTTTGTTTCCCCCCTCTTTCCCAGAGTAGCAAGAGACATGGGTGAGACTGGGAAGGGGAAGGGGAAGGGGAAAGGGAATGAACTATCCATCGAGGTCCAGACTCTAGCTCGACGGGGAAACACTCTGCTCCACAAGGAGGTAGAACCCGACTAAAGACCATCTAGGATCTGGTTTTGGATGAATCAGAAATCACAGACCAGGGCCTCCCATGATTATCAGACCGCATCGACCTCCTCTTCCTCCTCGTCCATCCGCCTCTTGCTCCACCACTCATTCCACCCACGCCATCATCCCTCACAAGGAGAATTTGAAATAGATATTGGCCGCAGGTAGCACAACCTAATCATGCCGATAGATTGGCGCTCAAGCCACGGTTCCGAAAACCTAGTTCAGGAGGATCAAGTTCGCGAGGCGCTGACTAGAATCGGGGACAATATCCGGTCCACAAGGGGGTCGGACTGGAGGGATGCATGACCCCATCTGGGTAAGACCTCCGACGTGGCCCCGTACTTTCTGACCAGGTAGATAGGGAAATTCCAGGATCATGGCGACGGGACCCAGCGAGACCCCAAGTGGAGAACCAGAGCGAAAAGGATGGGCTGAATACGAAGGCCTGAACAGAAGTCCGGTGCCTGGTGTCGGTGACGGGGAAGGTACTTCCAGCCAGGTATCCGGAAGGTATCTCCGACGGGCCCTACAGATGTACCTAGTCCAACCCAGTAATTCCAATGCAGCACGAGGGCGATTGAGTTGAAGGTGGATCAGGCCCCCCTCCTCTTTAGCGCGCCTCGCCCTGGAGGGCCGGCGGGCAAAAGTACCGGCCTGCACTGGAAGTTGGGACGCGACTAGACGATACATCATTCATGGCGAGCTTCGCCTTCAGCCGCTCCGTCGGGAGCGGGCAAAAGGCCATCTACCGGAGGAGCAGGAGTCGGTGGCGGTGCAGCATTGCTTTTTTGGGCCTGACGAAAACCGGGAAGCGCTCCAGCGGGTTTGCTTTTGGGAGGATCTTCCGACACATGCAAGTGGCAGGGATCTTACCCCACGGTTGCTTAGCGGATCCCTAGCTTTGGGCCGGCACTGCGCTCTAGTGCACGATAGTGACTAGTAGTCGGAGTACCTAGTCGTCGGATCACGGTTGGGGCGCCGTGGCGGCCTTTCTTTGTTGGGATTCCACACCTGCCCACCCTCCTCGACCTCGCCAGCCAAGGAAATCTACTTCTTTACGCGCCATTACACGACCTACTTGGCCGGTCATTCAAACTTCCAGTCTTTTCATGTAGGAGGCTCAATTGAGAACTCGACGGGGCCCGGCCCCAGAGGCATCGTCATCAGCATAATCATCCCGCATGAACCCCTCATCACAGTAGCCAGCATCTCATGCATAAGCATTGTAGTACCCGCGAATAATCTGCATAACCCCCAGCGCCCCTCCCAGCACCACCCCCCCAGCAACAACAAGGACAAAGAGAAACATCATCTCAAAGGGGCCCACCCCTAGCACCCCAAAGAGAATAGACCAAACCGGGCGAGAAACCCGCCCACTCTTGGCTGTAGCCGGAGCAGTGACACGATATGCCTCTTTCCCAGTCTGCTTGCCCGTCCGCGGGATATACTTGAACTCAAACCGGGTGCGAGACTTTCGCTGTACGACACCGCCATACATCAATCTTCGGAGGGACTGCATGCGGGTCAGCATCTCTGCATGGTGATAGAGGGAAGACCCGAACTTACTTTAATCAGTAGTTCTTCCAAGCTGGGCAATCGCCGCTGGAGCCACGCCATAGCCACAACTAGTACGCAATGACCGGAGAACGACAGATAGGCGAGGAGGCCAGGTTTGCCGAGCTCGAGCTCGTCACACAGCTCGTCACCGTTGATCCACCGGCTGCCGGCTTCAATAAACGCTTTGGAGATGTGGAAGGGCGCCGGCAAGTTCGTTACGCATTCCACAAAGTTGAACGCCACCGTTCGCGAGGTGTCGGTAGTCCAGAGCTCGTGCACAAGGAGGCTTTCCATCGTGCACTTACTTTTCTCAACCGTCTCGAAATACGAAGTGGGAGTCCCCAGAAGAAAGCCCATATACCGGAACAGGGCAATATAGTCTTTGACCTCGTCTGGAGTAGGCTGAATCCCCAACTTCGGTAGTTGAAGCCACATTGGGTTACAGCAGAAGATACTGATGGCGTGGACGGAGTCTAGAGTATTGACCGGCACCCCATAGCGCTCAATATCAAAGTAGTCCGGCCTGGTTCGACAGAGCTGTAGAATACGCTGGCGCACAGAAGCATGAAGCAACCGGACCCGGATGGTTGCGATGTGCCCTTCCCCGCCAGGCCGGATTGAGGCAATGCAATGCGTGACTTGAATCAACCACTGGAAGGTCTCGAGTAGTCTTCCAAGAAGCATACGGGTGGAGAAGCCTCCTGTTCGAACAAGGACCTCGACAACCCCCGGTGCCGCCTGGTGAGCATCATTAGATGACCCATTATTAGCTGGGATTGCATGATAAAGAACATACCGAATTTTCCGCCACAAACCCTTGCAATGCGAACCCAACAATGTTCGCAATGGCATATCGATAGAAGAACCTCTGGGCTCGTGCCAGCTGTTCCCAGTTCACCCAGTCGGGAACTGTGTTGACTTCGGCCCAGAATTTAGCCAAGATATCGTCGTCCCCACGGTGGTCTCGTAGGAGGGCGTAAAGATCATTGGTCGGAGGGCTGGTTCCTTTCAGTTTACTTTCTTCCATAAGGGTAGCCCTGATAGCTTGTAGTCTCTCCAACACGATAGCCGCAGAGATATCATACTGCTGCCGTAGCGGCTCAATCTCTTCCTTGCGGAGATGGTCACTTGTCCATGTGAAGGAGTATCCCCAGCTACTGACCCTGTCGCCAGGTTTCGGGTGGGAGGAGAAAGCCATAGCGAAAAGTTGACGAGCAATGTTCACGAGATTTAGAAAAGAACGATTATCTGATTGATCAAGGCCAAGTCATTGATAGCCGTCTCAGTGCCCTTCGTCTAGAATTTATACCTCAATCCAGGACACCAAACTGGGATCCCGTCGCAAGGCATAGCCCATGTAACTGAAGGGAGCGCATAGCCCAGCCATGTCATGGCTCTGGCCTCCACCGGGATCACCATGGCAAAAGCAACCAGGTTCTAGCCACCCCTCACGTTCACCCGTCCTTTTGGTACGCGATAGTGGAAGCTACTAACGAATGATCCTGCTCCGGGCGGATATTCGAGCTCATTTCCGTGGCTGCGAGGCGAGACACCTCGTGGGACCCGCCGTGGCGCCCCGGCAGAGACCCAATGATAGGATCGCGATCAGATGTGATCGTTCCACAATGGCCAGACCGACGATCACTGAACATGGGCCAGGAAGGAATTGGAGGACGACGGAAAAAGCAACAAGCTGGATTAGCTCTCAGACCTACAGGCGCCAATCGCTAACCTTGGGCCCCGTTATCATGATGCCCAATCGTGCTAGTACTCATGTTAGCCAGCCCTCCGGGAGAGATTTCCAAGAATATGATGGGGAGACCGTGCTAAATCCCGGGAACTAGTACGAGATCCGACCCCCGGGCCGATCAGCCGTCAAAGGTCCTGAGGCCACAAATGGGAGCTCCAGACGCATTCAGACAGGGATCGTCAAACTCATACCGCGCCTTGGTGGTCATGGCCACTGGCCATTGCTCGGTGAAGCCTCCAGCCCTAGCGGCGACGGAGAAGCCCCGGGCACTAGCTCCGCGGGCTGGGTAGCGACCTTGCAAGGTTAATTGATGTATAGCGAGTGCAGCCGTCTTGCGGGCCTCCGGTATTGCAGGATACCAATCGAAACCTTAATTCATTTTTCTGGCACCATTGAATTTTGAGGACTGGGGATGGAGATCGCGAACATGGATGATCTTGTGGACCCAAGACGTCACCAAAGTCCGAGGTCTGGACCATCATCCGAGCACCTGTAAGGTCATCCTGGCCATTAGTATGATCCTGTTACCAGGCTGGGTAAAAGTACGTTGGGGCATTTTCGTGTATATAAAGTACCGTAGTGTCGCCCCCACTGGCATCTTGTCCGAATCCTCAGCTTGTATACGCATAGTTACTTCGTCCATTCTCTCTCCCATCGCATCTAACGCCGTGCAGTCAGTGGCATTTGAACATGGCAGTTACTCGTGTCCAGCAGAGTGTGCTCTCGCCCAAGGTCAAAGTAGTCCGGCAGGATACCTCTCTCACCGTCCGCCTCCCTGGGATGTTCGTACTGTTTCTGTCGGGCGAACCAACAGTGAATCAACATTATGAGTGTTTGAGGCAGCTGTCAGAGGCCTGGGTGTCCAGGTAAATAGCATCTCGAAAGCACGTATCCTCTTTCTAACCCGAACCTTATCGTGGCAGGGAATGTTCTTTCGATGAAAAGGCCCAGAGACGACTACACAAGACTGATTTCGCCTATTTTTGTTCCATAGCAATGCCAGAGGCGGGATCCGAGGAGTTGCGGACAGTCATTGACTGGGGAAACTGGGTGCGTGCCATACACACATACGACCCTTCTATCACACTGCAGGATAGTCCACTGATCAATGTATCACGGCGAGCAGGTTTTCCCATTTGATGACCGTAAGTATCGACCATCGAATGAAACATTGACCAAGACTGAGATATTGTTCTAGTTTTTGATACTGGGCGACTCAAGGATGACCCAGAAAGGGCCGAGGTTGTGATCGACAGTCTGCGAGCAGGCATGGTTGATAATGAACAGCTACCAGTTCCCGCAGACAATCCCTTGGTTCGTATACACAACTCAGTATGGCATCGAATCGCTAAGGCAAGTCCATCATCCCTCCCTAAGAAGACATGCATTAACATTTAATGATATTGTAGGCTCGCCCAGTCGGTATGTATTCGTCATGACGTTATATATTTCGGAGTATTGGCTTACCCTTTGCAAGGTATCCGCCGCAGATTTTCCAGGGCAATGAACGACTACTGCATTGGATGTATGGCCCAAGTTCGGTCGTGCTCCAAGGGCGAGTTGCCCTCACTCGAAGAGATGCTCTCTTTACGCCGGCAGTCTGCAGGCGTTTCGCCCCTCTTTGCATTGGTAGAGTAAGTTATCGTCTGTGCTCCTACTGTTTGGAAATGCTAATGCCAGTATATAAAGATATGCTTATAGACTCGATATTCCGGATTTTGTCTTCGAATGCAAAAGCATCCAGGAGATCGAGAGAATCGGGACTGATCTCGTGCTACTGTAAGCTGTCCCCAACTAATAAATCGGAAACTGCTGATGCATCCTAGACAAAACGATATACTTTCATACTGCAAGGAAGAGGTTGGTAATCTCCCAGGCCAATGATAATGGAATGCCCGACACATTTTACTCACATATGGATACAGAAAGAAGGCGTAAGCCATAACTTGGTGGCCATTTGCCGTCACAATGGCATGCCAGCGCAGATGGCATTTGACCATGTCGGAAATATGCTCATCGAGCGCTATCGAGATTGGTACCTTGCTTTGGCGGCGCTGCCAACATGGGGCGAGCGGCTCGATGCTGACGTCCAACAATACATCCAAGGCGTACAGAATGTGGTGCGTGCCAATCTCCATTGGAGGTAGGTGTCGACTAAAGATTTGTTCTGACATCGACTCTCATTAACACCATCACAGTTTCCGATCGGGCCGTTATTTTGGGAAAGCAAACGATAAAGTGCGAAAGACAGGAATGGTGACGGTGCGAGCTCAAAGCGCCGACTTCAAGTTGTCAATCATGTGAATGGGGCTGGGTAGATCTTTTGGTCGGATCGAAAACTTGCAAGATACCAAGCCATTTCCTTCATTGCTTTCTTCCTTGTTTTCTTTTCTTTTTTTTCTTTTCTTATTGATGATCTCTTTTCCTCATTTTGGATGGCGTTTTCTCTTGGTCGTGGGTGGCTGGTTCTCATGGATGATATCGAATGTGGGCATAATGTTAGTATCAGTAGACTGGCAGGATTGCCGGTCGAGTAATCAAGAACGATTATCAAGCAACGTCTAAAGAGCGCCGGGCTCTATGCCACTTATTAGAGCAAGCCAGGCGACGCATGTCTAAGGATGCTTCTGGCGGGGGGTGGAAGGGAAGAAGAAAGAAGAAGGAAAATGCCCCGATCACGTTGCCAGAGGGCTTACCAGAAATGGAAGCCACTCCATGCCGCCCGGCGCCCATCTTCCTTCCTCCTTTCTCTCTCTTCCGCACCTATAAGTGGACGGAGACCTTCCATTCTCGCTGTACTTTGTAAAGGCGCCTCCTCATTAACATAAGTCCACCGAATCATTTCCCACCCAGATCAACAACTGGGGACGAAGGTCTCCCATCTCTAGATAACGCCCTAACATTCTCAAAACACTCTTTCTCTGCCCTTCGAAAGGCCATGTCCGTCAAGCCGCCCAGATGCGGCTGCACTACAACATCGTCACTCTCGAGGAAGTAAGGATTCACCTTCGGCTCATCAGAGAATACATCTAGTCCGGCACGAGCAACCTTCCCACATTCGAGAGCTGCAATAAGCGCATCCTCATCAATCACAGCGCCTCGGGCCGTATTGATGATAAAGACACCGTCTTTCATGGCGGCGAATTTAGCAGGACCGATCAAGCCTGTTATCACTTCATTCAGCGGACAAAGGATAGACACAATATCAGAAGCTGCCAGGAGTTTATACAGAGAGTCACAGTATGTAAGATTGTATTGAGCTTCTATTGCTGGGGACAGCTGCCGACGGTTATGGTAGAAAACATTCAGGTTGAAAATCGCTGCTTTTTTTGGCGAGATACTGTGCTACGGTTGGATTCATTGATGGTTATTTCGCAGAACCATGGGGGATGGCCGTGCTAACGTTACCTTTCCAATAAGCCCAAGCCCAACAATGCCTAATGTCAAGCCAGAAGGATCTCTTGCCGGCACCAGCCCGGAGCACGAACTCGTCGCTCGGCCACACTAGTGTTCCTCAGCACTGCAAGCAACAGGAAAACAGCCATGTCGACTGTAACCTCTGCAACGGCATCCACTGTGTTGCAAAGCCAGATGTTTTGGCTTGCCATCCACTGCACGTCGAACTCATTGTACCCAGCACTCGCGGAAACGATGATACGACTGTAAGGCGTCAGTGCGGATAGTAAGTCAGCATCGAAGGGTTCATAGGGTGGGGTTCCCATGCGAATGATAAACGCATGGATGGGTCCATTGGCAGCCATGTCCTTTGGTAAGAGGGCCTTTGTTTCGGCCCGGTTTGTGGCAGGGAGGATGGAAAAGTCGGACTCAGCGCTGAACTGGGTGAGATAGTCGGTGGGGCAGGCAGACAACTCTGGGCTTGGGCATGGTGAATAGGTGAATGAATGTATAATTGAAGACTGGGTGAGTGAAAACCATGTAAACTATATGTGCTAGAGAGATGAGGGGTAGAAGTTGCGAAAAGTGGGGGTGAGATATGATCGAGATCCTGCATCCTACGCGTTGGTCTCATCCACATTGTATACCAGCTTGCATCCCCGGACCTTCCCATCCCTCATGGCGCGCAACCCTTCAATGACGCCCTGCAAGCCATTGGGCCCAAGCCGCACCGGATGGGGAACAACTCTGCCATCGGCCACCACCTTGACTGCCGTCTCCATCCACTCCTCCGCAAAGGCCCGGTCCTGTGGATTCGCAGGAATGATGGCTTCACGATACGTGAACTCCTTGCCCATACACGTGTACGCCAGCGTCCATCGATTTCTCACATCCTCCCGGGGCACCTTGACGTCCAAAATCGCGGTATAATCGCCCCCCTGGGTGCTCATGGCCCTTCCACAAAAGGCCGCCGTCTCCTCCGTCGAAATCGTGTCCATCACCAAGGTCAACCGATCTCCAGTATACTCCCGGATCTTCTCCGCCGCCCCCGGGTCCTGATAGTCAAATACCTTGTCAGCACCACGACTCTTCACCAACCCCTCATGGTCGAGCGAACATGTCGTAACCACCTCATACCCCGACAGCTTGGCAAATTGAATCGCAAGGGTCCCTGTGGCCGAAGCACCGCCGTAGATGAGGATTGGTTCCGGCTGGGTAAGGGGACGGTCTATTGGCGCGAGTTGCAGACTCTGGTACAGAGACTGACCGATGGTAAGCAGGCCAACTCCTAGGGTTGCCGCCTCCTGGAAGCCGAGCCCCTCGGGGATGACAATCTGTAGGTCTCCGAGTGCCAGGGCATACTCAGCAAATGCCCCGTCGTCCGGGTGTTTGGGGTTACAGCCATGGATGGTCCCGCAGATGCGATCCCCAACCCGGAAGGCTTTCTTGACGTCGGGACCGATGGCTTCCACGATACCCGAGTAATCACAGCCGACTGTGACGGTGGGGTTGCTTCGGAGGACGGTTTTCCAATCGGTGGGGTTGAGGGCGACGCTCACGATCTTGACTAGGATGTAGTCGTCACGGAGGATCGGCGGAGGCCGGTTGACCACCACCGACATTGTCGCGGGGGCTGTCACGGCCACGGCTTGGACCATGATGTTGGCGGGGCTCAGCAGCAGGCTCAAATGTAGGGGAAGAAAGGGATAGGGGATAGATAAGCCTCTTATTTATCGCCTGGTAGCCCCTTGATCTACATGCAAGTCCCCCATCTCTCCCTACCTAGTGCTGCTACATGCATCTCTAGTCCACCAACAAGTACTACCTATGATGCAGTAGTGACAGTCCTTTTTCTATGTTCTGAGACACCCAAAATGACTTCTACCTGGTTATAATCACTTTTTTTCCCCCTCATCCTACTCATTTCTGGGCCTTCGTGGAGTTCCTGCGCTAACAGTGGTTCAAGAGCCTTATAAATATCTTCCAATCGACTCGGATCTCTTTCCAATACCCTGTATGAGCCACACCAAAAAAAAAAAAAAAAAAAATAACCAATAGTAAGCTATCCATCAGAACCTCAACTATTAGTAATTACACTGATAACAACAAAAAACAAAAAGTCTCTCGCAATCTCATCACCTTTATCCTAATCCTTAACTGCCGGAGTACGGAAACGTATCTACATAAATACTTAGTAACTCCGGACAGCCCATCGACTCCACGACATCAGTCAGCCATACTACTAAGCTACTTAACTACAAACTAGTAGTAGGACCATTTGTCCCCACATCCCGGACACTGTGCAGAACAAACTGAAGCGACAGTATATATACATGACTTGAAAGATCCGCGTAAATGAGAAAGAACTTGCAGCTTGAGCGGCCCTTTGCCTTACTTACCCTACCTACTCGCATAGCATCTAAAGCCAGTTGTTGTTCCCTGGCCCTCCTACTGCCTAGTACAACTAGTGTCCCAATTACTCTAACTACTAGGCCTGATATTTCATGATCATGATCATTTTCTGACGCCTAAGCTCCATGTTGAAAGAGAAACCCGAAGACAGGTGGTGGATTCTCCGAGGAGCTGGGAATAAGGTTGAATGAACTCGCCGGTAGTACTCACGGCAGGGCGAATCCTTGGTATATAAGCCCTATTTCGCTTCGCTTGATATCTAGTATGTGGGTACTATACCAACAGGTATCTTGATAGAGGTGAAGGGATGGATGCAGTTCAACTCATCTATACAGCCTGTGTAGTGATCTACGTTCCATTAAGGTTGAAGAACCCATATAGAGAACACATACAAACCGCATTTGGATTGCTTCAGGATTACAGACTATCCCATACATAGCAGCAGTTGAACACAAAGATACAATTACAACAACTCCTTCCGTCCTTTTCCTATCCAATATTACTCCCTCCCTGACCCCTACCTGTCCCGTCGTCTGAACAAATATCCCATCAAGATTATTCTTTGAATTAGTAGTAGATTAGCGTCACGGACTTAAACATATCCTGCCGCGGATGAAAGATAGTATTGCGGGTTAGTCAGTTCCTTAAACCAGAACCATTGGGCGATGCAATGAATATCGGTTTTGTTCCGTTGATTGGTTCGTGGTGGTTGTACTCCTGGACAAGATTCGTCACTCGTGGTATTCAGTTCAATTCCGTGCATTAATTCGATTTCATGTCGTATATCCAAACCAAGGTCCAGGTGGAGATGGTATCATCCGTGGGGGTGGGGACCACCTGCTTAAACCTGGGCCATGCTGGGGCGAGTGACTCCACGGGCAGGACCGGTGCGTCCACGGAGGTTGACACCGGTCTGGCGGGACGAGATGATTGAAAGAACCATCGAGGCGGTATATCCGGCCCAGGCAAACCAGAGGAATGCCGTCGAGGCTTGAGCCTCCCGGCAGCGCTTCTGGCGGTTATGGGCTCCATTGGTGATTTCGTTACTGAGCGTGTAGGCCTGGAACAGTAGTAGTATCCACAGTTAGCGTTGCCCTAAAATGTACATCATTTTGGAGAATCCCGGGACGAGACTCCACTCTCCACTTTTTTTTTTGTGTCTCCTCTTCCTCCCGCTGATAAGGCAGAAAATCATGCCCGAAACATACATTGTTGCTGCAGCTGTGGCATTCCAATTTCGCGGCCAGAGCAATACCGGCTGTGAGGAAGAAGATCGCGTTGAGCGTGTCGATGACGATCACGAAGACTGGGTGGATGGCCCAGTCCATGTTGATCGACGCCGGGACTAAATAAAAGAGGGTGAACATCGAGAATGCCGAGACGAACATGGCGTAGTTGACGGTCGCGGGGTTTCCAGCGAATGCTTCGGCGATCATGTTACCGATGAGTGCCATGATGAGCAGAGTCCAAATGAACTGATGCAATCCTCAGCTGTTAGTCCAGCGTGCCAGATGCTTCGCTTGATCGCGGACCAGAAGGACGACATACCTCCCAGATCCGCAGGCCGAGCTGGATTCCTCTGGCGGCCATTTTGATGATTCAAGATGTGTCTGTTGTGCGTTGCGATTGACAAAAGAGGAGCCTAGTTGGGTTGTATTTCTGTTGATATGGTTGATCACGACCTGGAGAGGACCTTCCTAGCCACCAGGAATAATAGTTCCGCGAGCTGCCGATCTGCTGCAGTGGACTTCAGATCCGATAGATAATTGAAGGACCAACAGAAAGGCCGAGAGAACAATTTTAAAAGTGCGGAAGAATCGGGCGACACGAACGATGACGATATGCGGCGGGCAGGGATCTGCTACGTCATGCACCGGCCCGAATCATGAAATCACCACCACAGCTTTGGATTCCCCCCAGCACCTGAGATCACCGGGGAGGTGGATGGAGCCTGAGAGCGGTCTAGCTTTCTCCGCGACTGGTGGTATATACCCAAAGGTGCCCGGCCTATAGCAGTTGGGTGCTTCTGCAGCTGGCTCGAAGCGCTACTGATTCACGTTCCAACAAACCTCCTCCAAGTGTTCCATCGCTGTTTTACAGCAACAACCTACCTATACAGGCAACGTCTCCTGTCATCGTCACTTCCGAGATCATCCGGCATGAAACACTGATGCCGTCACCCCAGGGCTGAGGATAAGCTGCGCCAGTCAAGCTTGTGTTGGGATGTAATCCTCCATCAGGCTCTTCAACCAGTGGGACCGCAAACTTTAAACGTCGTAGTGGTAGATCTTCTTGCTTCTCGACTGGTCAGCACTTTGCCCGGCCATAGAGCTTGCTAGTTTCTGCGAACCACACGCATGCAGTAACCGAGCCCACCCAACTTCTGGCCGTGTGATCTTCTTTGTCCGGCAATTGTGACGCCCCTAGGTACCCTACCCTTGTTCATCCTCTTCAGGCGGCTATTGGGAGCTCCACCCGCACGCTAGCTGCAAATAGCCTCACCAGGCCATGTGTGCTCTCTGTAGGTAGGACAGTGACAAATGATGAATGCCATTTGCATAAAGAACTGAGGCCAAGAGAGACATTTAATGTCCGCCCGCCTATCCGTCGACGGATAGTTCGCCCGACTTAAGCGCCGGTGGAACGACAACCACAACCAAGAGTTCAGAAGGCCCAGCCCAATCTAAAATCCACCCGTGGCTGTTCCAGCACTGATTGTTGGATTGGGCATCGAATCATCTGGCTTGAATGTGGTTCCTGTACTTGAAAATTCAATTGGCACCAGCGTTATGCTGCGGCATATCATACATACACTATGCATATACGCAGTAGCCAATGCATATTGCTCACTGGGCTGTCTAGCTCATAGCAGGATGATCCGTGAGGTAACGTAACCCCTCCATTGACTTTTCAAGGCGCCTAGACAATAAGCGCTGAATAGATTCACATCTGTACCCCCTGTGAGATAGCATACCGAGAGCCCATCAAGTATGTTAACCGGGCTGGATGGAATCGAAAAATCCGTACTCCGTGAATAGGTCTGGATTTTGCATTGGCAAACTGCTCCTGCAGTGGAGAGCACTACCATCCAAATGTCTCGTATCTTCCACCACCTTACCTGTTTCAGGCTGTTGTGTTTCGAGTCACATCTTGTACAGCCAACCACATGTCTTAGATGGATGAGTCGGGGTTGTGCGGTTGTGCTCGAACAGCCTGAAAGGGCCCCCCTCTTATGACAGCGCAGGATGCATGAAGTCAATGCCAAACATATCGAGATAGCAGGCTCGAGAGACACTTCAAAACGTAGGAAATATTAGCACCTTATCACAGACATGCAACCCCACCCGATAAACAAAGCGAAAGGACAAACCTCTTCTCACCAGTGTCGATTCCTGGACGCAATGCGAGTATTATGGACGTCTACCAATCTAACAAATACCTGGTTCACTCGGCCATCCATGAGCGTCGAGGTGTCATAGCACTGCAAGCGACCAAAAGACAAAACAAGAGAGATATTTGAGCACGTCTATGTTTGAGGAAGCTAACAGGCCTTGTTTCATGTAACCGCCCAGAGGCAGAAGCGGATCAACGTTGGGTGTGCCTGATGACCAGGACAAGCTCATTCCCCGTTCAGGCCAGCGGCGGCACGTGAGGGCCAAGCCTCTGTACGAGATGCAATGCCTCTCTCGTCTACAAAGTATACAATCACCCCACCCTCCTCGGTATCTTATCTCGAAAGGACCTCGGTATAATATGACCCTAATCCCCAGCGGGCCTTGGTATATACCGAGCAATTGCCGAAGTATCCGCTGCCTCATATCCTGTTGTGGATCCAAGAGTTCACCGGCGATTGGAAGCCCCAGTGATAAACCAACTTGCAGGTCAAAAATAGTGAATGTCTACACTCTCCTCGATCAGTCATGATGTCATCCCCTTCGTTCGGATGGATCATCCGGCAACGGACCAAACGAGATGGAAGTACTAAAGGATCACGATACTAATTGTTTTAACAGATATAACTTTTGAGCTGTGGCTTATTCGGGACTACTTGAACCAGATGACTCTCAATTCACATCCATCAACTTAACCACCTAATCGCTACTCGAGACTCGTCACATTCACGATCAACATGCCCGTGGTCCCTAGCCTGCAAGATACAACGTTCGACGCCGATATTCGTGACCGGCACCTGATATACGACTACGCTGCACAAGACGCTCAGGGCAACCCGGAGAAATGGCGCTATGAGATGTGGTTCTATAACGAGGACCGGATCGTCTATGCCATCCATGGTGGTCCCATGGCTGGCCGGAAGAACTTCCAAACGGCCACATACCAATGCATTCGACCTGGCGAGCTTTGGCAATGCAATTGGCTCGAGGAGACCGGTACAATATGCTCGTTGGTATATGATATCCCGCGGAAGCGCATCACCACCTTGCTCGGTTTCTCCAAAGGTCATTGGGAGGAAAGCGAGGCGGCGCACGGCGATAAACGGAACCCGAAGGATCTGGCAAGATGGAGGGAGCTGGCGAGAATTGGCAGTCAAACGGACCGCAAGCTTCTGAGCGAGCAAGCGGATATCCTGGAGGATTTCAGAGGACCGGGCGATTTGGAGCCAATTGATTTGAGCTGGCCAACACTATAGGAGGTACAAGATACGGAGACATACGCGCAGCGAGAGGGGTACAAAGCTCAAGGAGGGCATGAGCGGTCTTTATTCTTATTGAGATGTAGATATTTCTGCTTGTGCCGAGTGCGCAAGCCTATGATTATATACCCGAGAAGATTGTGACGTTCCAGTAGCATACATAAGATACTCGGTTGTCTTTCTCTCTTCTTCCCTTTGGTATATGGACGGTAATTGCTCGCTTGTGGACTATGCCACCAGTAGTGATGCAGGGAATGTGTTCGAATTGTGCATGGGATCAAATGCAGAGACGGCTTAGCCCGTGATTGCAAGTCCCTGTCTCGCACGTGTCTTCAGTTGGCTCCCGGTAACTGATGGGAGTTTCTCAGTCGCTGCATCAAGGTACAGTGTGCTCGTGTGTTCTTTGTCCAGTCTGAGTACATCACGGAGCCGTGCCCTTGCAACTCACTGTGACGATGGTCGTGTCAGGACAGTATTCTGAACCATGTCGAAGTCTAATCACTGCAGCCTCATATCACGGTGATGGGGCTCATTTATCGGATGGACCTGTCGAGTGGACCGAGATGCGATCGATACCAGGGTTTAATTCAGCTTACCCATCAAGGGACTTGCAAATCGGCGGCGAATATAAATTCATGTGTTCGTTTGTATCATTTCTTCCCACAAAAAGGTGGAGCCGATCGCAGATCAGGAACCCTGACTGGATGATGAAGAACTCCCCGTGGATGGGGCCTGTGTGCAAACAAGCTCTACTTGTATATCATCCACATATTGTGGAGGTACACTGTTATACGATGGAGCTCTGCTGATAATGGCAACCGCAACCTGTGCTGCTTGGTCGTTGGCATTCATGTTGTCAATGAACCATGTCTTCCATGGACTGTTGCTAGAACCCGAAGTCTGAAGGGTCGCAGTCTGATCTGTATCGGTTTCTTGGGCAAATGCTTTGTAGAATCAGTAACAAAGAAAAGCAAACGGAGGGCAGTACAAAAGCACAAGAGAACATACCAATGGAAGGAATAGCAGCAACGTCGAATAGGGGCGGAGGACAATTGGACAGGACGGGCTGATTGACAAGCATCTCGCTCAGCACAGTATCCAGGGGATGGCCGTAATAGTCTCCACTAGTAGTAAGGCCATATAGGGCCTGCTTCAACAATGTTTTCAAATCGCTAGAGCACTGAGAGCCCCAGACACCGTCACAGCCATTGTTGGATCCTGAAGGCGTTCCCGTAAGATTTCCAACGCGCAAGGCAACTTCGGAGGTTCGATTGGCGTTGATGATAGAATTGTTGATAAGTGCCCCGTATCCAAGCCAATAACTGACTTTGGTCATGGGCTCTTGGCCTTTCCCTCGGGAGTCGGCATCGAATCCATAGTAGAGGTTCAGGTTCTCCTCGAACAGAGGAGGGAATGTGAAGGAGACGGCAGTCTGAGCGAGAGCATCCAGACAGCTACCACTCCAGAAGGAGCAAAATTGGGCAATCACTGGCGATGCTAGTAGTGCCAGCAGCATGAAAGCGTTCAGACAAGATCGGAGTATAGACCCCATTCCTATAAGACAGGCCATTTGGTATCACAAACGGTCGGGTGTCGTGCTGAGAAGAGTGACCGATCTGCTTCACAGGCACAACAAGAATGTAGGATGAGCTGTCAATCGGGCGAATAGCATGCTCATAACCGTACTTCGGCGTGTAGGAACGTAGATCGACTCGCGACAGTACAGGTGGTTGACCAAGGGTTCAGGGTCGTTAGGCGGTCGCCAGGATCATGCCAGAAATGGTCTGCTAGAGACACATAAAGAGCGCGGAACGAGACGGATTCGCAAACCCAATGCGGGTCGGAATTTCCCTGGAAGGGTGTGAAATGGCTTCAATTTGTTGTAGGTCGCTTTGGGGGAGTAATCAAGATAGTCTGTCTTGCGTTCGCAGCCGCGTTGATCAGGTCCAAGTCTCGCGAAAAGGTAGTGTGCCGACCGCTGGTCATTCAATGGCGAGGGACAACGAGGAGGGGCTCGTTCCGTGGTGAAGGATTGTTGAAGGTTGCCAGATCAATGGTGGAAGAACCGACCGGGTCGGGGGGCTCCGGCGGGTGGAAGGCGAGTTGTTCCTGGCGCCAGGGCCTCTTTAGTGGTGATCCTGAGGGGGGAAAGAGGAGAAACGGGTGGTGTGGACAGAGGAACAGGGGCTGACTGTCACGGTCGGGGAGAAGGGATTGAGAAGGGGGTAGTATTTAGCAGCAGCAGTAGCAACAAGAGGTGGTGGTGCTGGAAGAAGGGGGGGGAGGAGAAAGAGGCGTAAGCATAAGGTAATCAAGGTGTGATCCTACAGGAGTTGGTGGTAGTAGTAGTAGTAGTAGTAGTAGTAGTAGTAGTAGTAGTAGTAGTAGTAGTAGTATGATGATGATGCTGCTGCTGCTGCTGCTCCTGGACAGATTATTATTTTCCAGGGCGTGTTGGTTGTCTTGTCCGTGAAACAAGGCGTGTGGAACCCTCCGGGGATTGGCCCAAGGTGCCTGGCTTTCGGTCGCTCCCTGGCTTCCCAGAATCCTAGAGGTATTCTTGGCGCTGCCCGGTCGCCGACGCTAACTGGCAGCCCCCGCATAACTTGCACCGAATGCGGTAATCCGGAGGGTAATCCCGTCCAGGGTCGCAGCAGGGAGCCAGTCACAGGGCCGAATGGACACATATTTCGGGACTGGCGCCGCACCTCGAGACTGCTCAGGGGCCAATAGACTCGCTTATGTTCCAGCCACCATCGTAACTCCTACCCCCAGGGGGGTTAGGCGGTAATTTACTTACCCTCTAGTTACGACCAGAAAACCCGTCTTGCTGCTCCCGGCTGACCGAGTTTCCCCTCTACAGCCGCTACCATGATTAGTCGCACCTGGTGACTGGTGAGATTCCGATCCTTAGCCAGGGTCCAAGATGTCACTACTCACTAGAGCAGCAGGCGGCATGTTACAGTGGTATGACAAAAGTTTGCGTTGCCCCACATTCTACGCTAACTGCTTTTACTTCCGCCTTCCTAACTAGATTAGAATACAGTTATTCTGCCTACCAAAACAACACGTAGAGAGCCCTGAATCTTGAAGCAAGCAAGCCATACAAAGATACCACCACGCAAAGAGTTGACCCCAGAGATCCGTGCTAGACTCTGTGAGTTGAAAGCAATTGGATGGACCTTTACTATAATTCATAAACACTATCCGCATATTTCTTATTCTACTATACAAATTACAATCAAGCGTGAGAATACTTAAAAGCAGCAACATTCTGCACCTTGCTCCGGACAACCTAAAAAAGTTACTCCTGAAGAACAACAACAGATATTAGACTTGGTTGAGCAAGATCAGTATATAAAAATACATAAACTCTCTACTGCTGTCTAAAGCAGTCCTTTAATCAGAACAGTTCAACATCTATTCTGTACTCTACATATGCAGAAATAGAAACAATGTGAGCGGCCAGAAATCACTCCTCAAAACGCAGAAAAGAGATTAAGATAGACTTAATAATATACAGAATACACTGCTGAAGACTTTCTACGTGTTATCTGGTCAGATAAATACTCAGTTGAGTGTAGTGCAGGAATTCAACGAATCTACACCTTTCAATCACCAAAACAACAGATTATTGAGCGTGATATTCATACTGTACATTGTGGAAAGGGTGTTAAGCAGATATTTTGGACTGCTTTTGGATATAACAGACGTACGGGTCTTTTACCTTTACAGGGAGATCCAATATCTACATGTCAAGGTATTACTGCATGGATTATCCGTAGTGTTTATGAAGCATTTCTACCTGAAATCTTACAGACTGAAGATATCTTCATGCATGACGGAGCATCTGTACACCAAGCCTATATTGTACGCGAATTGCTTCAAGATATAGGGGTAGAAGTCATGATTTGGCCACCATACTCCCCCGATTTAAATCCTATTAAAAATCTATAAGCCTTAATAAAAGCTAAGATATATGAACTACATCCAGAGTTAAAACATGCTCCGGATACTGAGGATACTCATCAGAGTCTTATACAAGCAGCAATTGAAGCCTGGCATGCAATCAATAAAAGAGTGCTTTGAAATCTATGTCAAACCATACCTCATCGCGTACAGGCAGTCATCCAAGCGGATGGTTAATATACAGCTTATTGAGTTCTAGATAGAGTTCTAGATAGCTTAATTAGGAAAGCGGAACGGCTAGCGTGGAATAAGGGATAACGCAAACTTTTGTCATACCACTGTAGCGGCGCCGATGGGGATACCTACTTATCTACTCCGTACCTCGCACATGAGAACTGTGGTCGGTACCTTGTATCTCAGCAGTCGTTCATACCAAGCCCCGTATTCGGACCAAGGTTTGAAGTGATTTATTATTATTCATTATTATTGCTCGGGAACACAATGATCTTCCGGTTTCAGGGTCTGGTCAGTATTTCTCGACTAATAATAATACATATCTAAGATCCATCTAACTACTCCGTACTGTAGCGGCTCGTGACGGGTCCGAATACCTAACGGGATTATTGCAATTTTGTTTTGGTACGCTAGCTATCTAGCGCCTTTGGCTCTATCTATTCTGCATGCATTATTACCTACCACCGTTGTCCGGTCCCTCCGGTGACATCGAAAATGCTTGAAGTCCTCGAGTAATCCGAAGTTCCTATCTACCACATCTGCTTGAACTTTCCTTTTCAGAAGGCAGTCAAGTTTCGCGTACCACTATTGGGGCCCCGAGTTCAAGTCACTGGGCCCGGTGAACTCAAGCTAGGAAAACTAGCAATCTGTGCTATGACTACGGAGTAATACTAGTAGTGACACTGTTGGGTCAGGTTTCACTAACCCATTTGGGCATTTCCGGCCGTGGACATTTCCGGGCTGGTCTCCATGGAATCCCATGGATGACGGCTCCCTCGTGTCCTGCGGTCAATATCGGACAAGCTTTTCAATTTGTCGACCTTACTCCTTACTATCTAGAGGATATGAAAGATTTCTGCAGGACTGTCCTGAGCTGTCAGATGGCTGCGGGTTAGGGTCAGCTCATCCAGCTCTCGTCCTTGATGGAGTCTTCCCTCGGGCGTTAAATAGAGGACACGATGGTGGAACAGAACCCGAGACTAGTCGACATTACTCCGTACTATACCTATACATTAGACCACGCTCTTAGATGTCATGAGATTGGCCGGTCGTCCCACTGTAAATCTACTGAAAACCTGTACCGGCAGAAGGCATGTACCAACCACATAGTATGGACCGGCATACTATCAGAGACTTCATCAATCTTTCCTCCTCAGCGGGATTACCCTGCCAGCTAATGCGTCAGACTCAAGAGTTGACGCTGCGTAGTGTGTTGTGATAAACACCGATCCGCACAACGTAGTCAAGAAAGGCATAGCAATGCCGCCAAGGGCAAGAGATAGTCTAGTAGGGTCTGGTTGTCATTGTGATTAGATGGAGATCCAAACACGGTTAAATGTCGGAAGACTGATACCATTATTGATTCGGGTTGTATTTAGGTCAAGTGCTTGAAGTCACGGGTCTGGGGATATCGCACCAATGGCATCTGTTGTATCCGATATACTATCGAACGCAAATGAAGTGAACTACACTACTAAGGTACCCGACCAACAGGCAGGGCGAGCCCGAGACTGTCGGTGGCCTATCTCTACCACTTGTCGCAGATTTCAGGCATGATTATACTAGTGCTGAAGTGCTGTAGACTTACGTTTGAACTATAATAACATGGTCGAGGGTGGCTGGCGGACTAATTACGTCTAGTGGATATTCGGTAGCAAAAAGAAGACAACAACTACCGCACATCAGGAAAAAGTAGAAGTTTACTCCGTAGAGGTTAGTGTCCAAGGAATTGACACCGTGACAATGAGCACTCAAGCACCCTGGAACCGTAGCGTGATGGTCGATACCAATGAATATTGTATAGCGAAGCGTGAGAGGGGGAAAGAAGTCGGGAACCGTTAGCGGAGATCCACCGAAATCGCGCGGGCCCTGATACACTACGGACTATCTAGTGTATACCGCTAGTAGTAGCCAGTCCCTGATTTTCATCCGGCGATGGAGTCAGTCAGACTCACAAAGACTGAGGCTTGCTCTCGCCTTGGCCTGGCACAGTACCAAAAAGTGCCGCTAGTGCCACCGGTTAGTGAAAATGGATGCTGAGAGCATTGAGCACTGTCCCTTGACCAGAGCCCGAAATTAATTAAAAAGTTGCCCCTTCTCGGAGTCTCAGTCCCCGTGATTATTGCCACCTGGTGAGAATTTTCTGCTTGCTTGCGGCAAAGTCTGGGTTGCCCTGCATGCATCGATTGCATCCCATCCATCTTTAAATTCGGCGTGTGACAGGTCTATCACCCACCACTCCTTAAGTACACAGTACTGCTTATCTCAGAGAAGGAGAAGGCAGAGCAAAAAAAAAAAAAAAAAAAAACAACCGGGGATTTGAACCATAGCGCCAGGCTTCCAAAGCTTGACTGGGTCTAAAATTACCATTGTTGAATTGAGTATCCGCACTCCCTCGGGCTTTTAACGGGCGTCTTCACTAGTCAGTAGAAGGTAGTGACTAGGTAGACACTAGACACCCTGATTTTTGAACCACCCCGAGGGTCCAGCGAGCATATCATAGGTAGGACTACTATCCGTGAGTGATTTATTTTATTATGGTTACTCCGTATATTCCGCCAGGTTGATAATCATAATAATTATTATTGTCAATGTTCGAGGGGGAGCTTCCAGTTGGTGTCCCCTCTTTCCCCCCCCCCCTTTTTTTTTTTTTTATTTTCCTTTTTCTCGATGGATCGACCCATTTGACTGGCTGTCATGATTCTTAGTATTACCATCTCCGATACCCAAGGGATGGACTTCCCAATGACGTCTGCGATATCCCTGAGAAACACAAACCCGCATTCCTTGACCCCAACTTTCCTGGTATAGGCACCATGTGCAACAGATTGGGGCAGTCAGGCGGCCTGTCCAAATGAGCACAGGGTGTAGACTCTGCAGGCAGTGTGCGAATTGATGCTCAAGTCGAACCCCCCTCAGAGCGAGAAAGCAATCCTGAAAGCCTCTCTCTCCGTCTTGACCGGCCCTGTTACTATGAGGTCATCAGCCGAAGTGCCAATTTTGGCTTTCTTTCATTGTGCCGCCGACAACCGAGTTGCTTCCGGAGCTGAGAATGTGGGGTTTTTTTTTTTCTGCTGCCTGGTCGACTTCGTATTAAGTACTATTTCCACTTCCATCAGAGACAGTTGGCCCATTCCTGGGTTAGCTTGAGGGAATGGAACACCGTGGCAGCCTAAATCAAACGCCTGTTCCCTTTCTTTTCCTTTTCCGGGCCTTGGCCTGTCGGAATCAGGTGGAGATTTCTCCAAAGAGTCAAATTACATGGAGCTCCCCAGTTCCTGTCTCTCTAATAGGGTAGGTATCTATCTACAGCGGCCTAACGCAGTAAATGGTAATTTCCATTCGATGTGCATGGTGTCCAATCAGAACGGTGTTGGCTCCTTAGGATGGCCGGGTTCGAGCCTTGCGTCATTAGACCAATGGCGAGGGAGTTAGTATACCGCAGTTACCTTACTCCGTCCAACTGCCTGCTCAGCTACTGATTAATCTAACGAGCCAAGTGAAGAGATTGCTGGTAATTTATTAATTCACGCATGGTCGTTCATTGTACCGCATATCATTGGCTAGGTAGTCAATCCTGGAGAGTACATACGGAGTACGGAGTAGTAGTATCTCGTCTGGCCGTCCTGACCCCCCCCGGTATCCCCTGCCCTCCATCAAGCAGTACTCGTTGGTTTAATCTCAGTTGATACTTAATATAATATATGATATTTATAGCGCGCCCTTGCAATACCCCTCCGAGGTCTGTGGTCTTTTGCCATCACTTAGCCCTTTTCTGCTTGTTCCCATACTCTTCCCGAATAGGCCTGAAGTTGCATCACAGTTTCTCCAGAGCATCAGCACGCGCTTTCAAGACCAACATAGACTCCTTGATCGATCTGGTCCATCGGTGAATCTTCGCCATCTCTCGATTCGTATTCTTGTCCGCAATAGCCACCAGTTTGCGTACCGTATCGACTTCCGCAGCCTCCATGTCTGTCAGTCCGCGCGTGTGACGATCATTGTTCATGTTCTCCATATGTTTACCAATGTTGGTGACCTTCGTGACGGCTTTGACAAGGGGTAATGCAAAGACCATGTTCGCCGTAAGCCACGATGCATTCTCAGGTGTAGCGCCCTGGTGATCAAAGATGATATCCATGGCCTCCGCCCGTTGTGTAAACTTCTTCAGACTCTGCGCGCCCTGGGGCACCGGCGCCACGTTCTCGTCCCAGTCAAACTCCGGGAGTCTCATTACACGCTGGTTGTCTTGAACGTGTTGGATCTCACCGTCACCCTCGAGAGTGTCTTGCATCGCTCTCATCTTCTTCCAGGCCTCGTACATCTCCAGCTCTTGCAGTGTTAGATGCGCCTTAGCCACAGTCTCAGGGTCTCTCGCTTTCTGTGTTGCCAGTTTCAGCCCCGTAAAGAGTGCAAGGCTGTTTCCTTGCTGAACCACCCGAGCTAGCGCCTCTAGCTTCATATATGTTGCTTCAAGATCATCGGTCTCGGTAGGCACGGGGAGGATTTGAAAATCCGCGCTCAGTTGCGCAAGATCTGTGGAATGCGCTCTTTGGTCGTATGGCTCAGCATAATGTATCTTATAGTCCTCTGTTGACTTTTCAGAAGCGTGCGCTCCACGCGTCGGTAGCTGATACTCCATCCGCCCTTGTGATTTAGTCTATGTAGTTCTTGGTTTGCTGGGCCCCGACAGGACTGAGTGGACAAGGCTTGAAAAAGATAGCGCTTTATAACTCTACCAACATAGAGTATCTCACATTGATTATGACCGCAAAGTCAAAGGTTCAGAAACATTCCGTGGTGGGCACATATTCAGTTATTCAGGCGCTCTGAGCCTATCTGGCCGAAGGAGTAAGGTGGCAGTCACGTGCATGTTCCATGGTTTCTTCATTTGTTCACTTTCTCTTGAGTCTGTGTTCTCAGTCACGATTCTATTATACTAGGTCCAATAGACTTGATATTCACTTTCCGGCGCAGAGAGGTATCCTTGCTTATGCAGTAAGCCCTGGGACTAGGCCTTGGTCAAGTATCCACTTGGCCGTGTGTGAATGGAATGACCTTTTCAATCTATTGCTCTCTTGCACCAGCCTCTCATAGAACGATGCTCTGGTTGAACTGACCCCTGAGCCTCATCCTTTCTCGCAACGGTGATACGATGAGGATGATCTTGCTCTCCCTCGATGATTTGTAAAATTCATCCCTACGATACTACCAAAAGTCGCGACTTAGACCTCACATAATCAAGTGTTGTCGGCCTGTTCAGAGGGTCTCATGAGATATGCCATCATGCTCGAGATTTAGCACTCAGGACTCTACTCCCAGTCCAAAGTTCCCTGTGATAGTATCCCTAACCAGAAAACCAGAAGACAAAAGCACTATCCTCCTCATCTTCTTATCCGAGAAACCTCTCTATGACCTCATCAACCTACGCCCCCCTTCGCATGTTGGTCCATACGCTTCCCATCACTAGCTCCTTATGTTACAGACGTAATGGCAAAGGCAGTTCAAAGAGTCGAGCTGGTCATGCTCCCGATGCCATAACCACCAGTTGAAGACTCAAGCTTCCTCTGGCTTCACAACGCCTAACACATTAGATGATTCTCTGATATGACAGATTTAACGGTTTGAAGCGGATCTAGTACCCAGAAAACCCTGCAAGAACAGCGTGGTCGCATTAGCAGCCTGGCATATACTCCATAAAGAGTCATGGTTGCTGCATACTGACAGCTCCCAGTGCTGATCGTGCGGCGTGTAGTTCACCAGTTAACGTACCAATCAGTAAGATACCCAATCGCTGGATCTATGCAGGCATTGAGTCGACCTGGAGGACGCTCATATGGGAACCTGCCGGTACTGTTTGTCCATAGCTCGATATACCATCTTTATGTATACTTTTTGTTAGTGGATCCTGCGTTCTAGAGTCCTGAGTTTCGGCGGTAGATTGACTTAGCATTCGTTGGATAAATAGTAGTTTGGTGTTGTTGAAATGAAAGATAATGCAGTATATGGAGGTGAGGCAGGTTGGCTCCAAAGCTGTTCGTATGGAGCCATATAGGATGGGGTCCATTGATACGGGAGCCTTGCAGACACAAGAAAGTGATGCTAGAGCTCGGTGTCTTGTAATTGTTCATTGCCATGCCTTTATGATTGAAAGAGAACAGACAATGCGTGCGGTAAAAAGCATAGTAATTATGAAGTTGATGATATTGTACAATAGGTGCCACCGAACTCAGTAGAAGTAGCCGACCGGTCGCCAACCTTTTCCTAGTATACATAATGTTTTGATCCGTGACATGTCTCGTCCTATACATGGTTCGAGCATACGCATATGTCAATGGTGATGTGGATGTAGTGGTGAAAAAAAAAAAAAAAAAAAAAAAAAGTGCCGGAGATAATAGGAGAGTGTCCGTCGCAAACAAAGCAATAAATTTCCCAAACGCCAGAGCGCCACGCTTGAATGCCGCATATATGTTTCCCGTGTTGATCACCTTTCCTTTTCAGGTGATGGTGAACATCGATATCAATGGTCGTCATCTTCAGTAGACGCATGTCCGTTGCCCGTTAGCCAAACACGCTTCCAGGGACCACCCTCCGGCCCATAGATAGCCTCACGATCTTGACGCATGCCTTCGAGAACGCCCACGATGCCCCCACTGCGCAAGCGCTCAAGGACCACATTCATGCCTTGCTTGCTCTTAAGCACAGCATCCCGGGTACGATTCAACCCAATCAGTTCAATGGTGCGTTGGATTCCCGCCGTGGACAACGAGCTGAGCAGCCCCCTTTTAGGAGCCTCTTCCTCATAATCCCCCGTGTGATCGCTACTCGGCTCGGCCCTCCTCCTGCCTAGAAACTTTCCTTGCCCAAACCGGGAGCGGAAAGTAACCGTTGTCCGTACCGTAGTCTGCTCGTTTCTCTTGTCATCGAGAGAAAGCCCTTCAAGCGTGTCGATAGCGCCTTCGAGCGGCTGACTCTGGTAGAATTGCTTCTCCACCACACTCAAGATCCCAGTCCACTCCATATTACGCGATTCCGTCCGCATCCAGCCCTCTTTGGCGTCGACAATAGTCGTTTCGAGGATGTAGCTTTGGCCGGAATTATCCGATCCACCAATTCCCTTGGGAAGCAACTTCAGGATTCCCGAAGGCACTTTGGATTTCTTCAGATGGAGACGGATAGTGTGGAGACGCTGGGTCGCGGGATCAACATAGCGGTCAATGACATCGGTGGTCAGGACATGGCGAGAGTAAGGGTTAGGATAGCGCAGGAAGTAGGCCAGCGACACGGCCGGGAAGGAGTAGTCGTAGGTGAAGACATTCTCGAAGAATTTCATGATTGCGGATATTTCATACAGACTGGATTGATGGATTGAGACAGAGTTGATTGGGAAGGGGGCGACGGCAACCGGGGGGGGGAAGGGCACTGAAGCTGGGGTGGCGTTGGGGATGCTGCTTGTTTAAACTGCTCGCCTGCTCAATCGCCTTTCTCAGTGGCCGGACGATTCTGCCCGAGCCTCCGAATCGAATGGGAAGAATTTCTGTCAGCTTCTGGCCGCTGACCCGCTAGTCCCGATTGGTAATGCGGGGAGTGCGGATGGTCCGTTGCAACTTGCATCATCTGATTGTTCCCTCGCCAAGGCCCAGTCAGACAATCCACTTACTAACACTATCGCAATATGTATACAGAGACAAGGATGTCCTCTTGCACTGCATTCCCATAATACCATGTACTATGGGCTCCTGGTGCGCCATATCGTACTCTCCCTGCAGATCCCTCGTATGATCATTACCAAGAGGGTTTCTGACGTCAACATCATTGGCGAATTGAGGGAAAATCACCCTATATCACCATTTCATTTTGGTACTGTCTGACTATGGAGAACCATGAGGAAGTAAATAAGCTTTTCGCTTCTTCTTCTTCTTCTTCTTCTTCTTCTTCTTCTTCTTCTTCTTCTTCTTCTTCTTCTTCTTCTTCTTCTCCTACTTGTGGTCGATTATATACTATTGTGAAACTGGCCCTACTGTCGAACCACGCAGGTTCACCGTCCCACCTTAAGACATATACTACGGTCTCAGGATGGACTCTCGTCATAGCACAGCACAGTATGCCTCTTGCGTGGCCCTGCAATCCAGTGGTGATTGGTCTAACTAGGCGCCTTTATGCATATGAGCTGTCTACGAGTATCTATGACATATGCCTGGAAGCCAACACGCCTATTTACATAGGTAGGGAAGCCGTGTCTTACGAGGTCGAGGACTGAGATGCCCGGATCCAGTCTCCACACCACCTCGAAAATCCCTTCTACCTAGCTTAGATAGACATTAGGTCTGCAGGTCGTTAGACCGCATTAGTACGATTTTACCGCGGATGAACCCCCTCACACCATTGCTAAGCCAACACTCCTCCCCATCGACTAGGTCAGTGGCTGCTATTGTGCGCTCCGTGCAAAACCCTTCCGCCAAAGCATAGTGTCTTGTTGTGCCAGCATTGCCACCACTTGAAACCGGCGGTGTGATCCACGCTGGGCCTCCTTCCTCTCCCGCAGTGTTCCTTCGTCTGAAGTATGGCGTGGTAATGCTGCCCTCCATTATGTCACCCGCTGGGTTTACCAGAAGCACTTCTGCTTGCTCGAGTAGAGAAACGATCCCCGACCGAAGCCTTGCAGCTGTGTAGAAGTCGCGGGCTGTAGTCTTGTGCGTCGTGAATACAGAAGGGGCTATATGTTCGGAATCGATGTAGACACGCCATATGGTGGTTTGAGGGCTTGTGTCGGAGGGAAGTAGAAGGTTCAGCGGATCCATCGATGTTGCTGGGTTGACCTCGACCTCGCACGTGCCCATTCTATCCATAACAATGCGGAGGCGCCACGGTTTGGTATTATCTGGAATGAAAGTGTCGAGAAATTTGACAAACTCATTCGTGTCTTGTTCCAGATAAGCCAAAGCCCTTTCCCAGGTAAAACATGTCGCGGCATTTCGGAGGCGTTCTTGGTGATAAGGGAGGAGGTAGTATGGTGTACTCAAGGCATCGGGTGAAGTTTTTGCGGCTCTTTGCTTGCCTATAGCTGCGAGCGCAGGATCGTAACGCAGAGACGAAATGATCTTGAAATCCGGTGGAAGCATATCTGATATCATTGTGGCCTGTATTCTTGCTGGCGCAATATTGCGACCGAGGGTATAGTAAACTGTAAAACACTGCTGGGTAGATAGTAGTGGGAGTAGGCAAGCACTGCACCGACCGCCGTCGACTCAGGAATAGTAGGCTGTGCCTAGGTAGGTTAGGGGGCGCACTAGGTAGAAAAGGGAGTATACCAGATTGGGATGAGCAATTGATGCTAGGATGAGCTATCTGGCGATCGCTATCCGGCCGGAGCAAGACAACCTAGCGCAGGATTGCCTCTCCATCAGGAATCATAACAATGAGGCCGAGGATGCGGTGGAGCAAACCAGGAGCTGACGGAGCATCCCCTTGCGGCGAGTGTGATTGGCCCGAAACAGCTCGGAAAGCCCGCTGTGTCGCCGGAACCTGAACATCGTAACGCATAACTTTTCAAGCCGCATCTCTCCTCGCTCTCATCCAACCCCAAGAAAAGCTGTCCGCCTGCCGACAAGCTCTTGCTCTGCCTCCCCCCAGACCGTCCGTCATCCCTGTCGCCCTCAAATTGACTCGATCTTTCCGGGAAACTCACTGGTTTCGCTGTAGATTTACAGGAAAAGCGACAAGACGGGTTCCTCTGTCGGGTCATCATGTCGAGCCAATCGCCATTCCCCCAGCCAACAAAGAACGTGGTTCTTGACACGGCTTCCCTTCCCGCATCCTCGTCGGCATCGGTATGGGATCGCATCTCGAAATGGGTGTCGGAAAACAAGGCCCTTGTTTATACCGTTGCCGGTGTTGCTGTGGTCGTGACTAGCGCGGGTGTCGTCTACTACCTCTCCGATACGAGTCGAACTACCCAAACCCCTCCCGCAGAGAAGAAGAAGAGCAAGAACCAGAGAAGAAAGGAGAAGAAGAAGGCAGAGGAGGAAAAGAAGGCTAAGGCACCTTCCGTTCAAGATGGTATGTCCATGAGAATATCGCTTCGCTTCTCCAGCCGATAAGCATCTGGCACGGGCTGACGATCTCCTAGAGCCTGTGACGAAGAAGGCGGAGGAAACTTCCGAAGATCTCCCAGAGGTTGATGAGGAAACTGTTGCACAGCTGTCGGAAGAGGTTGGTTATTTCTCTCTGTGACGGAAATCGCGCGGGAAGTGCTAATCCTGGTTTTAGACAAGGAAGGCGTACGCAGCCAAGCTCAAGGCTGCCGGAAACAAGGCCTATGGCTCCAAGGATTACAACAAAGCCATTGAGCTATACGGAAAGGCCATCCTTTGCAAGCCCGATCCTGTCTTCTACTCCAACCGTGCCGCCTGCTACAATGTCCTGTCGGAGTGGGAGAAGGTCGTCGAAGACACCAGTGCCGCTCTTGCTATGGACAGCGAGTATGTCAAGGCTCTGAACCGGAGGGCTATTGCATATGAACACCTGGAGAAGTTCAGCGAGGCCCTTCTGGACTTCACTGCGAGCTGCATCATTGACGGCTTCTCCAACGAGATCAGTCGCGTTGCTCTCGAAAGACTTCTGAAGAAGGTTGCAGAGAAGAAAGGCAAGGCCATCATAGAGGCCAAGGGCAAGAAACTTCCTAGCCCGACCTTCGTTTCCAACTACCTCCAGAGCTTCCGCCCCCAGGCACTGCCGGAGGGTCTCGATGAGTCTGCTGATTTGAGTGAAGAATCCGGCAAGGGTCAGCTTCGCAAGGGTCTGCTTGCCATGGCTCTGAAGACCGGCGATGGTTATGAGGAGGCTGCTGCTGCCTTCGAGAAGTCTCTCGAACTCGGAGACTTGGGTGACTTTGAAGCTCTGGCTCTGAACCTGAGAGCCACCTTCACCTATCTCGAGGGTAATGCCCAGGCCGCCTTGTTGGACCTCAACAAGAGCGTTGAATTGCAGCCATCCCTGGTCCAGAGCTACATCAAGCGTGCTAGCTTGCACCTTGAACTCGGTATGTTAAGACTCTTTCTTTGGTGAACGCCTTCCTGACGGATTCAAAAGGAAACAAGGATGCCGCTGCCGACGACTTCGAACTTGCCATCACTCACAACAAGGATGATCCCGACATTTACTACCACCGTGCTCAGCTTCACTTCATCCTTGGAGAATTCGCTGAGGCTGCTAAAGATTATCAGAAATCAATCGACCTCGACCGTACTTTCATCTATTCCCACATCCAGCTTGGTGTTACACAGTACAAGATGGGCTCCGTCGCCTCTGCCATGGCTACCTTCAGAAGATCTGTGAAGAACTTTGAAGAAGTTCCCGATGTCTACAACTACTATGGTGAACTTCTCCTTGACCAACAGAACTTCTCTGAAGCAATCGAGAAGTTCGACAAGGCCGTGGAAATGGAGAAACAAAGCAAACCCATGGGAATCAATGTTCTGCCTCTGATTAACAAGGCTCTTGCTCTGTTCCAGTGGAAGCATGATTTCCAAGAGGCGGAAAACCTCTGCCAGAAAGCCCTGATCAGTAAGTCTTTAGTTGTTCGCTGTGAAACGTGATATTGGACGCTAACGGGTTGAAGTCGATCCCGAATGCGATATTGCCGTGGGAACGATGGCACAGCTCCTGCTGCAGCAGGGCAAGGTCTCTCAGGCTCTGAAGTACTTTGAGCGTGCTGCTGAACTTGCTCGCACTGAGGCGGAGATTATCAACGCTATCTCTTATGCTGAGGCAACCCGCACACAGTTGGAAGTGCAGGAGAAGTACCCCCAGCTTGCTGCCCGTCTGCAAGGCATGGGTGCCGGCTTCGCCGCTCCTCCCTCCTTGTAAACTGGGTCTGATATCTCCTTTCACTCCAGTCAAGACACCAAAAGTTGTGTATGACCTAATCTCTCTCTCTCATTTTTCTTCTCTCTTGGATTCCAATTGTTGAAGAGTTGCAAGCGATAGCTTATCTTCGCCTGGTCGGCTCTGTTGTGTGCGTGGGCGCCTGAGCCATTCATCTCTGTGTGTATTTACTATAAGGATTTCTCTTGTTTTGTTGTCCGAGTTTCTTTTCGCTGATATATTGTCTATCTCCTACTGCTGCTGCGACTATGTCTCCTTATTTTCTCCTTTTTCTTTTTGAAATGATGTTTGTTTCCGTGTTTGTCTTCCAGCTCCCTCGGTTTTTTGGGGAGGTGCACACTGGGCTGTTTTGTCAGGGAAGAAATGCGGACATGATGAGAGAGGTCTGCGGATCGGAAGAGTCGATGTTAGGTCGTGGCGGGGAGAACGAGCGATGTATGTATGTGTACCATAGTATAGGAAAGGTAGCCAAGGGTGGGACGAATAGCTCCAAAGTAATGGAGCCTGGTGTTTGCATTCTAATGTTGCGGTTTTTGAGAAGTTTACGGAGTACGGAGTAGGTAGTCAGAGTCACTGGATCGCAGGTGACCAGCAGCTGCGGTCCACCTGACGGGAACCCCCCACTCACCCGCCTATCAGTGATCGCCGTCTCGCCCGCACCGGCGTCATCCATCCTGGCCCGACCTGTTATCGCCTCGACTCATCTACTCTGTATTGATTTACTACTACCATCCAGGTATCCAGGTGTTCTCCGTCTGTATTCACCACCGAGCTAATCACCTAGCCCTTCCGACGCAGGTTATGTTCTTTGTTTGGGTCTGTTGGTTGTCCTGCCCACTTCTAGTCTAAACCGTCACACCCCTTCCTCCTCCTTATCAGACCAACCTACTCCGTACCTACCCCATACCTACTAATATCCACGGATCAGCGTCCCTGCCCGACTACCACCGTTCCTGTCTGCAGGCCATATCTGGCCCTCCAGGCTGCTCTCGGAGTTTCACTGCTGGGACTAACAACTTGGGACGGATCAAGCTAGCGATTTCGTATGGTTGCTGGGTGCCTGACTGCGACCGCCTGTTGACCTCAGGCTGATTCCATCGGGTCGGTCGTATGCTCCTGCCCCTCCCACCTAAGCTTCCTCGGGTTCCCCCGTTGTTCACCTCGTCAGCCTTGTGTCAACCACGACATTTCTCCTGCTGTTCCCGTATCTCGACTCTCCTGGGATCTCCATCTACTCATCTACGTTCTACATTCGAAGGTTACTCTCTGAACCCCTCTCCCCTTCGTTGTGATCGTGCACCCTGAGTTGGTAAGTATTCTGTCAGTCTGTCAAGACCATGTCATGCGATCTTCTCACTCGAGGCGCCATGCGTTGGCGTCCGACACTGATGTCGTCTTGGTTGGATCTAGGCTGAATTTCTAAACATCGTCCCTTTATTTGTCTGCTTGTCAGCACCATCGCTATGCCTGCCACACAGGGTATGTGTTTGCTCTGAACTAGTCCAAGAGGTCATGACAGGTTAAACTAATATTTGGTTCTTTGTGCAGCTGTTGTGACTCTCCACCCTCTATCCATCTCTGATGATTTCCCGTATCGTTCCCTAGATTTCTCACCTGAAATTAACCATGCCAACATCGGTCGGGCTTCTAAGCGTGAATCAAAGAATCTGATCCCTGCCAAAAACAATGGACTGTTTGATTCTAGGGTCATGTCGCGCAACCATGCCAAACTGTGGGTAAGCCTGGATAAGCAGGTATGTGCGCTATGCACCTGTTTCATCTACAACCATCGGGGTTTCGGGCTAACACTCATTGACTCTTTTAAAGCTCGTCTACATTCGTGATGGTGGTTCAATGCATGGTACCTGGATAAATGGAAAGAAAATCACATCCGAGGAGGATACTGTCATTCAACATGGCGATGTGATCACCTTTGGATCCACAGTGTTTCGTGGCACGGGTAAGTCATCTGAATCCTGTTGTTTTACTCGGAAGACGCAAATGGCTCATTGATGTATTAGATACCTTCCCCCCACTCAGAGTTCGCTGTGAATTCGAGTGGCCAAATCCTTTGTATGTCCCATGTGATCCACGTCGCTTGAAATCTGCTCACACTATGAACAGGCATAGACATGTGCCTGCTTCTAACACGTTCTGTGTTCCTGATGACGACGAAAGCGATGTTAAACAAGATTCCGTCCCTGTGGTAATTGCGTCCGGCAGTGCATCTGAGAACGACAACTCTGCACCCTGCTCGGATTCAGACGACCGATCAGTCATGGAGGTCTCATCGCCTTTGACGTCTCCACTGAAGAAGGATGACAGAGAAAGTTGTTTTATTACCACCAGTTCAGACATAACATGTGGTGGTAAGCAAGTTGGCCGTGAAGGATCCCAGCAGAGCCCCATCGACCTTGATGGTGGACAGCATGAACAGCCTTTGGTAACTCCGCGAATGACCCCACCCTCTGTCATAGATATCGTTGAAGATCCCAGCGACATGGTACACCATTTCAGCGACTTCATTCAAGAGGCTGACACTATGTCTGTGGTGGACTCCGACGACGACTCCGACGAAGAAGATTCCACTTGGGAAGAGGATGACCATGCTGATTCGGATGATGACCTAGACTCCCAGTCTTCGTTCCGATCTAATGCTGGGCAGTTGTATGAAGATGAGGAATCTCTGAGATCTAACAGTTCTCATGTTTTGGGTATCTGCGACTTGATATTACCAGAAACAAGCTTTGCCGTGGATGAGCCAAAGTCCCGCCTGAAGTCCGGGGATGATGGAACTCATTCAGAAAATTACGGAATTATTGGAGAGAGTCTGGCCTGTCAAGCCGAATCCTATGGATCTGGACTTTTGGCCATGGGAAACACTACCCCAGCCCCGCATTCCCAAAGTATGCGGCCTTCTGATATAACGTCGACTGAAGCTCCACCGCCATCAATCTTGCTACAACCCACTCTGTCCCCTCAAAGCCCAAAGGCATTGGATCGTTCAACCTTTAGTATTCACAATACACCTTCTGTACTTCCCATTGACTGGTGGCATCCACGAAGCGCCACAAGCGCTGTATACCCTCTGCATGCTCCTCCCACCCCGCGAGTGCCCTATGAAGATGGGCCTTTCGTCAACAATGAGTCGATAATGCTAGGTGATACTGCTCCTGCTTGCAAATCCAGCGCCGAGTCGGTCGCTGCGCCCACTACTGGGGCTGTGGATAAGAACGAGGATGCTCCTCCAAACGGTGGACAGGAAATCCAGAACGAAATATCCTTGGCGTCGGAACAGCAAGACATCTTTTCAACTTCGTTGCCACAAACACATAGGCCCGAGCAGGGATCAGTTGCCGTACAAGAAAACAGACCGCTCAAAAGAAAGGCGGAAGACATTGATGATCCTTCTACCAGCTCTGAACTTGACACTGCTGCTTATCACAGAGACCCAGTTAGCTTTGGTACTTCAAACGATACGCAATCTTCGGGATGCTCTTACGAGGAATCCTGCTTTCCAGATGCTCAACCACATATTCCTGTAAGCAAACTGGAAGCCACGACCCAGCTGACTGTCCTGGACACTGCGAAAGAGTTCCCAGTGGTTGACAGCCCTGCCGTTGATGCTGAGATGATCGAACGCCCGCCGAAACGAGCGAAGGCATCCACTGCAGGGAGGTTCGCCAGCCATGCTGCTACAGCTGCTTTAGGTGTAGCCATAGGTGCTTTCGGTACTGTTGCTGCGTTGGCATCGCTTCCTCCAGATTACTTTCAGTGAAGGACAAGCATTCCTAATCTAGGAGGGGTTGGTCGTTGGTTTGGAAACAATGCGTTCCTGCTATGAATTATGGTGTTTATGATCCACACAGAGTGAATGGTGCTAACGGCGTTCTCATACCATTTGCTGAATTGTGGTTTACCGGGTGCTTCCGCCCTATTGCTTGGTTGTTGGGATTGCCTCATAGCTTTTTTCCTTCTCTAAGTAGGTGTCCTTATGTGCTTCGTCGCCATCCAGGCGCCGTCATCTTCCGCAAACTGGATGTAATCATTATTCTAGCAGATAATACAACCAGTTATTCGGATGGCGTCTATTGTCCCGTCCCGGGTTGGATTGGACTCATGTAACCACGGCAGCAGGGCACAGCTTCCACGATCGATGGGGGCCGTCTTTCATTTCCGACTGGGGTCATCTTAGACCTTCCACCAAAGCGGAGCCCATTGGCCAGAAAGGCTGGTTAGGTGACCGCCATGATCCCAGCGCCGGAGTCTTTCCTTAGCTTGGCCTGCTTTCCTTCCACCGGCGGTTTGTCTTTTCCTCCATCCCGTTTGTTTTTCCATCTCTTCCCATTTTTTCCTTTCTTTTCTTTTCCCGGGTGCATCGTAGACGACTACCATCCCAATCGTCCTCGTAGTGGGTGTCCTGGGGCGCCATAGACCGCAGGCGAAATCAGCTGATTCGAGGTCATGTCGCCGCTCGGCCGGCCGGGTTACCGTCGTGCCCTCTTGCTTTTCTCTGTGCAACCGGGCCTCAAGCACCCACTCATCATCCTGTCAAGCCGTCAACCGCTGGGGTCACATCCGTTTCCCTGAGTTGCTTTCTGTCCGTGATTCTCGCTCCTGGTGCTCGGGGGGCTCCAATTTCCTGCTGCTTCCAGCTTCCCTTCCCCCTCTGATCCCAGCCCGCAATTTCGCCTCGAGTCGGGCAAGTTAACAATGGCAATGATAACGTGCCCTGACCAATTCCAATCCAGACCCCCGTCGCGCGCGTGATGCCCACCGGATACTTGCAGGTCACCTACCCTTGATCTTGCTTGGGCACGACTGTTGCCGTCGACTCCTGCCTCACCTGCAAGCCACATCCTTGATCCTTTCTTTGTCAACAGTCACGCCTACTTTCCTCGATGTGGCATCCACCCGTGGCCTGGACAGAAGCGAACCACATGGACGGTGTGGTCCAGATTTCCACGCCCTTTTTCGGTCTTTCCGATCGGCCCCTTTTTCGTTCCGCCCCTCTTGTCAGGATCTTCAGAAGATGCGGTCACCATCTTTCCCTCCCAGGGCTCCAGTAGGAGGGCAGTACCTGCGGCAGGAGCATCTGGGTTGGCCAAGCTTGTCACCCTGACTGCGTCATCCCGTTCCTTTCTCAACGCGGTTCTGTTTCATATTATGAGCAGGGATTCGTATAGCATGTGACCAATCCGCAGACGCAGCCCACGCCGAGAGCATCCACGGACTCGGCGATTGGTCCAGGTGAGGGAAATTCACCTCCTTTAATGACGACGCAAGACCAAAACTGAAAGCGGAGCAATCACCGACATACTGTTGCGATGTAATTTCTATTACTCCTTAGCGGCCCGGATACCTGCATGAGAAGGAATGGACCGCCATTTACGAGGCACGGAAATCACAGATTGCCCGAACACTATCTGATCATTCGGTGAATTAAGTCTATTTTCATTTGCCTCGCCCCCGAAAGTCCCATCTCCTATGGCTCTTGTCCTCGTGCCCTCGCTGTTTCATGGCTCTGTCACACGGGTATCATTGTTCGCAGGCCTACATCAATGTCCCCTCCTGTGGTTTCAATGCCATGGCCTCCATTCTCTCTATGCCCCACGTGATAACTGCACTGATACCAGCGAGGTGCAATGGCGCTGCCACCCTTTCAGCCTAAATGCCACGCAGCCGTTGTATTGCTTACTTCTACATCAGGGAGCCAGGAGGGAAAGGCGCTTAGCAATAAGCGGCTGCGTAGCCCCCAAGGGGCCACGAAATTAGACCACAGTTTTCAAGTGTATCCGGTGATGCTTGAAGCGCACTGCAATGATTGGGTAGTCAATGGGCAACGATGCAGTCTCCTGCATGAAACGCCTAAGATCTATAACGACCTATATACAAAGCTCACTCAGAATTGAGTCGGATCTTACTGATCAACGGCGATAACTCCGGATGACTACGAATCCGGTGCCACGACATCGTCTAGAATGCCTCTGGAATCGCATTCCGTGTTGTCCATATCACACTCGCGTGTTGCGCTGCGCCTATCCGTCATGGAGGGTTGAGGGAAAGGCTTAAGGCCCACTTGAATTAATCGAAGCAGTCTTTCTGGAATGCTTGCCGAGCTTACCGATGATTGTTAGTCACTCGCGTAACACAGCTCTCCGTGGCTGCCATGCTTCTGGTCTTGTATCCCGCCGTATCCCATTTCCCGCTTGCTTGGTCACATACTTGCATTGCCCTACTTCTGATTTTTGAACTAACCGCAACATGCACCCGTAATCACCTGCCCGGGCTCCCAATCCTGATAATCAAGATCCAGCATTGTCCGATACGCTTGAGCAAGCCTTGCATCTAGGCACCTGGTCCGGTTGACAATGGCCGGCACAACGACCATAAACTAGACCCGGCCCTATGGATCGAAAGTGGCCAAGGTTCTACCAGTCCGGAGTCTTTCTGAGAAGGCTATGAGGTGTTGACACGTCCGACAGGCACAGCCTGCGTCTCCTCAGGTGGACTGGGGCTGATTATGCGGTCATTTTGTGATCCTGGGACCATGCCGCACTGTCCGGCCTCTTGTCATTGGTGCGGCATACCAGAAAATATCTGGATGTGACCGAATCTTCGCGCCTTGGTTTCCCTTCGGAGTTGAACACTGGGCGGTGATTCGGCATGGCTGATACGAGATCCCCTTGACTCGAGACCTGGTAGCACAATCTATAGCCGAATGGGTCTTACAATTTCCGTCCACCGAGAGGTCACCTTGGGTACTAAGCAGGGAGCGGCCTAGCTTGGCTGCGGCCATTCAAATGTTGCTTTTTCTGTCTCTCATCTCCTGCCTATCTAGTTACGTCTCTGACTCTATGCCTCACAAGTGATTGATAAGCCAAGTGGTCCCTCAATAAAGGAGGACATCCGGTCATAAGGAATAGCATGATTGACTCAGGATCATCTCAATCCTTCGAGCTTTCTCTTTCACACTTACTGGCATCTGCCTCTGAACATAACCTACTACCCAACTGCACGTTACATATCGTTGTTGTTTCTGAACCCATGTCCCCACAGGCAGAGTCAATGTATCAACGAGATCCAGGGCATAACTCCTGTATTGGAGGGCGGACGGTCATGACATGCCGAAGCTGTGCAGGCAATGCACCACGGTCAGTCCATTCATCATCAGGCCCTTCATGTCATCGGCGATGCTAATGGAGAGCAGTAATGTGGTTTGCAACAGCTGCAAGGGCCGCGGGTTTAATGTCTTCATTTGTGTCCACTGCAATCCAACAGCTGCCGCTGCCGCTGTCAAGAGTACTACTAGCTCGCCGCAGGGGACTAGCCCTGACTCCTCTGTTCCTGCCTCGCCAGCATCCCTGAGCAGAAGCTCGTCCACATTGTCATCGGATACCAGGCACATCACATCGTGGAGGCAGTCTGGGGATAGCGATGAGAGCCCTTCGGGCGGGCAAATCGGGGCAAGATCCAACACCCCACGGACAATATAGAGGGCTGTAGATCTGCGTCACGAGTCTAGGGCCGGGGGCGCTGGTTGTCCCTGTGTCAGTCGGGCTCTCGGATCTTCACGTGGTTATTCTATTTGTTGAACCTTTTTGCACCTTGTCCCATGGGTACACTTCACTCGGATTTTGGCGAAACGGAGTCGCAGAAAGTGGTTTCAGGGGCAGCCTTCACCCCCAGGGAACATGCGTGGTTGACTTTTTTTTTTTTTTTTTTTTTTGGTAGCACCCCTCTACGCTGTTCCATCCTTCTGTTGCTCCCACACACACTGTCTCTTGACTCATTCTCTCGTTCGACTTTCTGGGTGGTTAGGATGTATTGTTAATCAGATACCAATGGGAAATGCTTGTGATCGTCCAAACCGACCGACTCAGGTGACGTCAGTTCACGGGGACTGTTCCCCCGAGCTCCTCCTCTTTTCCCCTCTGTTTTCCACCCAATTAATTGCTTAGAGCCAGGGATCCAACCTATTCTGCCTACCTGTCAGCCTGCCGGATATCCCGACCTCCACCGTTTGACGGCATATCCGACAGTCGGCAAATTGGAGATCCAGGTCCGGAGGATCATGAAGATCCCTTCCCCAGATGACGAATACTGTCCCCAACTCAGTCCTATATGTAGGCGCCATACTGCTCCCTATTTTTAACCAATCTACCGATCCTACCCTGTGACTTCGCTGTCCGCTACGCTATCCCATTTGACAACATGGCATTGTCTTTCACGGAAAAGCCCCCTCAGGGGAGGATCCCCTACGCAATCCCGCAGCTGGAAGGAGAACGGATTACCATCCCCGGTAGCAAAGGAGCCTTTCGCATTCTGGCTTCATCCAAGCAGACCAATGGCCTCATGGCAGTATTCCAGAGCGGGGCCGTGCTGTCCGACGCCCCGGGATTCCACTACCACAACCACGCCCACGATGTTTTCCTGGTGACCAAAGGGTCATTAAAGCTATGGAACGGGGACAAGTGTCGGATCATGGGGCCTGGCGATTTCGCATATGTTCCTCCAGTATGTCGGCTTGCGCTTCACCTCATCCAAGTCTCCCCCGCGACTAATCCTAGACGCTTTCTAGACTGTGGTCCACAACCCGGAGTTGCTAGGGCCACATACCGAGACCTACGGTGTCGTCACCCCCGGTGACTGGGTCGACTTCTTCCGATACGTGTCCGAACCCTACGACGGAATCCTTGTCCCCGAGAATGATAACCGTGACCTAAAGTCGCTGTTGATACCCAAGGTGATGGCTGCGAAGCAAGACTTCGACGTGGTTTTCCAACCTCACTACCAGCCTCCCGAGCTCGGGGCGTGGACCAAGGATGAGGAGAAGCTCCCCGAGACCGCGCAACCCTACTTTCTGCGCGCCAACACGGGGCCCAAGTGGATGCTGGGGGGAGTCATGTCCCGCCCGTTTATCACGACCAGTCAGAGCCGTGGCGTCTGCGCCATTTCCAGCATTGAGTCGTCCCACACTTACGGTGAAACCCTACTCTCTAAATTCATGACCTTTCAATCGGTGGATCACTGTCTGTGTGTCTTGGAGGGTACGTTGACTGTCCGCCTGAAGGACTCCCCCGAAGCAACCTTCCGGGAAGGAGAGACGGTGGTGATTCCCGCCGGGCAAGCGTTCGCCCTGGGGTTTGCCAGTCGGTACGTGCGGGTCTGGTCATTCACCGATGGTGACGGGATTGAGACCTTGATTCATCGGTTGGGCCAGCGATTTGACGGCGCTGTTTTGCCCGACCAGGCGCCCGAGTGGGATACCGCTGATGTGAAGACTGTAGCGGGAACATTGAATGTGGCCATTGAATTGTAACTTGAGGGGGGAGGAGGACGGAAAGGGGGGCAGGTCACAGGGCAGCCACTTGCTAGCGTGGATGGTTCCCGACGATGTAACGACTATTACTACTTTACCACTTTACTACTAGTATTATTGATACCTTTGAGATGTAGGGAAGGAGCTCCTTCGCATGATTGTTCTTTCCCCGCGGGGACCCCGCAGCGTCCGCACGTGACGCCACCGGTCGGAATTCCCGGCGCGCTTGGCTTCTCGGTGGCCCTTTCAACTTCCTCACCGACGGGCCTTGCCGTCCAGACTCTCTCTCTCCTGCCAGCCCATCTGCTCGTCCCCCAATTTCTATTTCTATGATCTCTCTCTACCGACGCGGTCGCCCCCCTAAATGGAGGATTCGCCCCCGATTCTCACCGCCGAGGATGACTCTCTCCCCCCGCCCCGGGCCAAACGCCCCCGGGCGGCGCAAGCATGCGACCGGTGCAGGGCCAAGAAATACAAATGCGACGAGCAATATCCCTGCTCACACTGCAAGAGTCTGTCGCTGCACTCCCCGGTCCTTGCCCTAGCTGCCTGCTAATCCCCCGTAGAAAGCCAACTTAACTGTGTTTACCAAGGGAACTATCGCCAACGCGAAAGCAGCAGGTCTGCGAGGTACGGACGCTGCCCTCTTATCTAGATCTATACGATACCCCCGGGCTACTAACCCTGCAACCAGGTACGTCGCGGATCTAGAGCGCAAAGTCGATGAACTTACGGCCAGATTACGTCTGGCAGAGTCGGAGATTATCTCTCAACAATCTCCACCGCTCCAGAAGGTCAAGGCAAGTTCGACAGCGAAACAGGTGCCGCAAGTTGGCATCGAAGCGACCCCTTTGTCGCTGCCTCGGACTGGATCGACTCCACGGGAGGAGCAACCCTCAATCTACGACCACCATGACGAAGCTGGAGAATCGGTGGGGGATGAGATCAGTGAACTCAACCACCATACCAATGGCATTGAGTTCCATGGCAGTACTTCATCCGCAGCTCTCCTGGGTCATCTCCAGAAGGCCCGGGAACCGCCGCGACCATCAGAGCGACGGGACCTTCGCGCAGAAGAGTTGGGGTATTCAATCGTCTCGACATTGCATAACTCGAGCTTTTCACCCTCGGGTACTGGCTCTGCACAACCCTTGACATTGCGAGAACAGAACTATTATTTTGAGCAGGCTCATGCCTTCATAAACGGCTATTTCGAGAACATTCATTTCATTCATCCCCTCATTGATAAAGAGGACTTTTTGCTGCGAGCGCACGACCTTTGGTTCAACCGGAGTCTTCAGCCTGAGCCGTGTTTCATCGCCTTGTATCTGAGTATCCTGTCGTTTGGGGCCTTGGTTCGGGTCTGGGACGAAGAGAGGCTTGGTGGGCTGACCCGGTTCGAATGGAGTAGGAAGTTGTTTGGTGAGGCCCAGATGTATCTCAACCACCTGCAGTTTTCGAACACCTTGGATACGGTGCAGTGTCTGTATCTGATGGTACGGGGGTTATTTTCTCCTAGAAAGGGTTCGGCTGACCTTGTCTAGGCTAAGATATGTCAGAATGAACTCAATCCGAACCGTGAGTGTCCACCTGGCGACTCGGTTCTCGACTAATATCTTAGGATAGTGGCCTACATGTATTTGGGTCTGGCAATCCGCACATGTCTGGCGGCTGGGTTCAATCGCGAGGTGCGGAGCTCGACGGAACAGCGGTCGGGCTGGATCTCAAAGACCTGGTGGTATGTTCATGTCCGTTCGGCTTGGGGATCAATTGCGCTAACTTGAGCAGGGGATTGTTCTCTTTGGAAATGTAAGCCTAGCCATTGTATAGTGTTCGATCATGATCCTAACCTCATCAGTGAGATGAGTTTCTCGGTGGGTCGTCCAGATACGCTGGGCATGGATGAGTATCACAACCGTGCGCTTCCTGAGAGAGATGAGTCCGAGTACGCGATCATCCCGTGGATGGTGGATTTTGCGTACATCATTCGCAAGGTTTCGGTGCAAATATACCATTCGCGCATAACATTACAAGAGAAGCTTCATCTTGCTCTTCAAATCGAACTCGAGTTGGACCGATGGATGGCGAGACTGCCGGACAGGATCAAACCAGACGTTCTCCAGCGAGCAACAGCAGGAGCATTAAGAGATCCCAAGTGGGCCCGAAGACAACGCTTAGTTCTCGGTATCCGTAAGTGCTCCGATCCTCATCTTCTCCTCCCCTACATCCACTAAACATGCTCCGCTCCAATGGAAGGCTATTATAACGTTAAGATGCTCCTCTTCCGGCCATTCCTAAGCCACTTCACGCGCAAACTACGACACACCCCCATGGAGCTCGAAGAGACCATCGCCAAATGCCTCGACGCGGCGATGAAAACCATTCAGGTCATCTATGACATCTACCGTATCCACACCTTCTTCCGCTGCTGGTATTCCCTCTCCTCTCTACCGTATCCTCTCTGCCCATCTAACATACCCAGGTGGTACAACACCACGTACGTCATGTTTGCCACATCCACTCTCCTTCTCCCCATGTCCAAACTGGGCATGTGCGCAGAGACCATTCCACTGCGCCGGTCCGTCGAGATGGCTGTAGAGATCCTAGAAGCAATGGACGAGTCCGTCGTGGCACGCAAATCCGTCGAAATCATCAAACACTATCTGCGAGATTTCCGGCCCATTGATGTGCAGACGACCGCTAGTAGTAATGACGGAAATAAGATCGTGGAGTTTGCAGATCCCGGTTCTACCCAGACGGGATTCGATATTCCGGTATGTTCCTGCCTTCCTGTCTTCCAGTACCAGCTCTTCGATATTGATCTGTGAATGTCTGATAGGAATGGGCCTACGGCTTCGGGTTCCCCGATTGTTCTTTCGAAGGGATAGCAAGGCTGTTTGATGATTTGGGGGGTCTTCCGATGCTAGATGGTTAATGTATTTCTACTCGTTACTATGGACAATTGGGCCGGTCTCTATAGAGGATGTGGTGGGCTGGTTCACCTTGTATATAGTAAGTTGGGTTTCTTGGCATAGACGAATTACAGGTTTTGGTCTGTCCAGACCTCCTGAACAATTGTTCAACCTCTGAATCGTCCATTATCGTAAAGTGCAGAGCTTTTATGTCTCACTTTAGTAGTTACCATTTAGCCCATCCCATCAACCAGAAACTAACTCCTAGCCCTCATAACTCCCCATTCAACTATAGATGCGAAGTCTTCTTACTACTGAACAACTCCGGATGCTGCGCCACCACGTTCTCTACCTCCTTGATTGCATCATATCCATACAACCACGGTTGAACTTCGGGACATGTCCTGTATCTCTCGTTAAATATCCAAGTTTACCGTCTACAACATCCAGGCCGTGGATGGACACGTAGATAGAAAGTACGTACCACCGACTCGGAAACGCCCCCTTAAGTTCCTTCCCTAACTGGGACAAGAAAATTTGGTCTCGTTTCTGCTGCTCTGGGCCATTGGGCATATGGAAGTCGTTTCGCTGTTTGAGACTTGGTAAGTACGAGTCTGCTTTTACTGTAGTTGGCGATTCTTGAGGAAAGCGGGAAAGACGGACCTGCTTGAAAGTCTCCCGGACGATAGCTTCGCCTCTGGATTTGCGCAGTTTCTCGTATAAACGCAGGATGTCAGGAAGATCGGACTTCTGTTTCATGTAGCCTAACAGGCTGCCGAGGACGGCGCCGTCTTCGAGGGAGGAGTTGGCGCCTTGTGCGAGGTAGGGGAGCATGGGGTGGCAGGCGTCGCCGCTTGAAGGTGGGGTGGGGTTAGTGGATGTAGTTTGGGAAAAGGGGTGGGTGGTGGAGGAGACTTACATGAAGACGAGGTTAGATTTTTTGTTGATCCAGGATTCCATTTCGGCGTCTGCGTGTATCGGTGAGTGGAGTCGGGATGGGTGGTGGGTGGTGGACTTACGATGCATCAGCTTCCATTTGTCAACGCCTTCCACGTAGCCTAGGAATCGGGTTAAGCTATAGCACGTTAGTTGTTGAGGTTCTGCAGTGGCTGCTGTGGAGGAAAGGCTAGGAGGGCGTACATAGGATCCCAACCCACGAATAATCGCATCATTTCTTCCTGCGATCCAGCCTGTCTTGAGATGCCTGGGGGCAAGTCATCTGGTACCAGGAGGACAATATTCAACATTTTTCCACCGCGTAGAGAGTATCCTACTGCATGTGCTCCAGGCCCGATCCAGAAATGCACCGTCGGGTTCTCGACCCAAGATTTCAGATCTGGGTCCGAAATTTGGTCTACTGTCAGGACAATTCGGTACGCCAGATCTCCTGTGGGAATGGGATCGTCTTTCTTCCCGCCAAGGCATTCTCGACAACGAGACCAGAGCCCATCCGCGGCGACGATTAGATCACCTGAGATGGTCCTACCCTTGAGGGTGGTTACTGTAGTGGTGTCAAAGTTAATGGAGTCTACCCTCTCGTCCAGATGAAAGATCACGCCGAGCTCCCTGGCTCGTGCGTATAGGGCTTGTTGCAGGTCCACCCGGTGGAGATCGATGAATGGTGCAGAGTACTTGGAGCGGATATTCCGATCAAATGAGGCCTCGTGTGCGAGAACCTCGCCTGTATATCGGTGCACTGTCAAGGATGTGGGTTCTGCAGCATCTTTCCATAGCTTTTCGGGGAGTTTCCAGTGTGAAAAGAGGCGGGAGGCGTTGGGGGTTATTTGGAGACCGGCGCCAACTTCTGCGAGCTCTTTGGCCTGCTCGAGAACTATGACGGTGTGACCGGACATGGCGCAGGAAATAGCGGTCGCGAGACCACTGAGGCCAGCGCCGACGATAATGATGTCGAGGTGCGAGTCGTGGCGGCTCTATATTGTGTTAGGAACGATTCCAAAGTGTCCTGAGACAGTCCTCCTTCAAAACGCACCATTATCGGCGTCTTATCGTCTCTCCAGATAACGCTGTTTAAGATGCCCATTGCGGCGGGAGGAGCTTCAGATGTACAATTGCTAGGGAGTGTTGAAGTTCCAGGGAAGGGGAGGGTAACCCTTGCTGCTCTTTAAATCCAAAATCGTCACACTCCGCCGGAGCTTCACTTTTCCGCAGTCAAGCTCAAACAATTGGCCCAGAACAGTCAAAAGCTTCTGGCGATCAGTTCAGCTGGAGCTGATTTGTAGGATCGCCCTGGGGGAGCCCGGATTTCCCGGGTTTCGGGATATCCGAGGCAATGCAGTGATCCGAGGTGCGGTTCCTGGGTCATTCTGCTTGGTAGACTGGATGCAGCTGGGCGATGAAGTGGAAGCTCCGGAGGCCCTCATCACCTGGTGAAACGAGGTCGAAAATGCCCCGAGACAGGTGACACCACCGCCGTCACGTGGGGCAATGGCCTTGCGCCGTTTGGAAACTACTGCCGCTCCGGCTTCCTGATCGCTTCGACTGTTGATTGTGGCCCCCAGTCGATGATCCAGGCCTTTGTAAGTTCGAGGTCCTTTACCTGGGCTGGGCTTTCTGCAAACTATGTTAACTGATTTAGTCGCCTTCATGCCCCACGGAACTATGGACTCTACAGATGGCCTGTGGCTATGGACTGAGGTAGTCAAGATAACTCACGCAATGACCTCCAATTCAGATATTTGGGTCTAATAAGGTTCACCAGTCAGGATCTGATACACCCAGTCATCCTATTCTTGAGTCGAGATGGACCTGAGGCCTTATCGCCACACTCAGAACACCGACAACTTGCACAAAGCTAATTCACTTCATCCACAGGACATGATGAATTGACCCTCAGAGGCAAGGGTGAACTGACAAATCTTCACCCCGGACACATCATCATCCAGCACTTGGATACAAGATTTTTCGCGTTCATGGTGTCAACGAACCGCAAGGTCTGAATATCAATAGATTGCTAGAGAAGAAGATGTGGGGGGGGGGGAACAAACTATGCGGTCATCATGCATAGGTACGTCCATACCCTGGGGCGCTTCAACCAATATTTAGATGCCGTTACTATCGTGGACGCCATATTGACTCGCCTAGTCACAGCATGGGCCTCTGTACACGGCGGTATCCAATCGCTCAACGCCACTAGTAGATCCTTAACCCATTCCTTATCGCTGTCCATCTACAGCCCAGGCTATCATGTGGTCCCGATCACTCGGTAAACCCGAGGGCCACATCCCGCGCTTGCGGGGCGTTCCATCTACCCCGTTCAGGAGATTCCGAGCATATAGCCATGTGATGATTGAGCGGAGTGGGTGTGGGGTAAAAATCTGGGGTACGACTGCAACTGCCGAAATGCCGATATATGAACCGCTTGATGTCTAGTCAAAGGACTTGGCATCGTATGATGTTCTCATCCTGGTCAATGTGAATACTGGGCCAGTGTGAGAATTTCCGAAATTCCGAGACAAGATGACAACAAAGATGGATCCAAGGGTATGATACTCATTGTCTTATTGAAGGGATTAAGGAAATATGGCTAATTAATTGTTTGCTATCGTCAATTTACAGCTATTTCCCCGTCGGGTCCGATATGCAGCCCTTCTGACTGTCAATATCTTCGTCTTCTTGGGAAATATGTACTCGGTATGAGAGTCCTTGTGCCAGTGCACCCCATCTGTACGGATCAGCAGACTCACAGACATGTCGACATAGTCAGGGATAGCCACCGGCTTCGATTCCCTCGCCGCTGACCTCCATGTGGGCTACCAAAAACTCTCCGACCTGATTTCCTGGTCTGTCTTGTCTATGGGACTTGCGAATCTCTTCTGGATGCCGCTGGCCCTATGCTTCGGGAAGCGCCCGATCGTACTTGTTTCCATGGCCATGTTTGTTGCAGGGACAATCTGGACAGTCGTCGCAAAGGACTATAATAGCTTGCTGGGGGCGAGGATCTTTGCCAGTTTCGGTACAATATCCAGGGTCCTCTAGACCATTGGTTTCGTCTATGCTAATATTAACAGGGTATGGATCGATCGAGTCACTGGGCCCGAGTATTCTTGCTGGTCCGTCCTCTCTCTGTCATCGAAAACTTCACATAAATGTAGTCCAAAGACAGTGCTAACCAGCCTAGATATGTTCTATGAACGCAACTACTCCAGTGCAATGGCACTCTATGCTCTTTTCCTTTCTGCCGGCTCCCAAGTTGGTCCCCTCATAGCCGGTTATCTTGTTGCTGCCCGTGGCTGGCGCTGGTTCTTTATCCTGTGTCTCATCGTTGCAGCCGTTAACCTCGTGACAACATTTTTCTTTCTCCCGGAGACACTCTACGAACCTAGAGCAGAGGATCAACTGGAGGTCGAAGATAAAGGAAAGCATGACATCTTTCAAAGCCATATCGAGGCTGTCGCAGAGGTTAGCGCCAGCCGGCAACTGCAACAGGAACGGTTCTCGTACGGCGATCATTGGAAGAGCTTGTTTAAAGTTGGTTTGTCAGACGCAGCAAAGGAAAAGGGCCTTTTCAAGCATCTGGCTCATATGTTTTGGCTGCCATTGCCAATGCTTTTGGTACCCGGCGTACTGTTGGCATCAATGATGTACGGCGTTGTGCTAGGGGCGTGAGTATTCCTGCCGGCTATTTTCTCATTAATAAAGTCCTCTGACCGTTCTATGCCGACAGAGTGGTATCCATTTCCACCCTCTCCGCCGACCTCTTCTCTCCTCCTCCATACAACTTCTCTTCTGCCGCTCTCGGTCTCTTCGCACTCGGCAGCTTCGTGGGCATTCTCGTCGTTTGGCCCATCGCCGGTCCTCTAACTGATGGTCTTTCCAACTATCTTCGCACACGCAATAACGGCGTTCACAAGCCCGAGCACCGAATTCCTGCCCTTATTGTCCCTTTCTTCATTTCGCCAGTCGGTCTAGTCGTTTTCGGATATACTGTCTCCCGCCAGATGCAATATGTTGCACCAGCTGCAGGTTCAGCCATGTCTGCAGCAGGTTTGACACTAGTTCCTTCAGTGATGCTGTCGTACATCGTTGATTCATATCCGCACACCAGCGCTGAGGCCTTAGTCTTAGTGAACACCAGCAAGAATGTGGTTGCGTTCGGGTTGAGCAAGGGATCGGTGGACTGGATGACCAATCAAGGAGTCGACAAGATGTTCTATGAGTTCGCTGGGATCCAATGGGCGGTCTTGGCTTTGGGGGTACCCCTTTACTTTGCTGGACCGTGGATCAGAAAAAGGACATCAAAGTATTTTTAGTGAAAATGATGATCAGCTTCAATGTACTTAACCTCGGGTAGATCAGTCACCCTTTCCGGTTAATGATATTGGCGAGCCAAAGTGGCCATTTGTTGAATTAGTTCTGCCATTGGGTGAGACACGCTCCAACGAGACGTGATTGTCTTAAGACTGATTTGAAGAAAGTTCATTTCATTGAGGAGATGAATTTTGTTTCCGTCAGCAGCCGTGTGGTGAAGATAACGATCAATGTTGGCATCGCCGCCAGATGAACCACACCAGAGATCGTGCCAAGGGATAGCTTCTCGAACATGAAGGGTCTCTTCTCCAGCTAGACACCATCCACCTATTACGATTGCCGACGCAAATATAGCAGCAGGAATATGAGGTGCATGAGCTAGCTTGAACGGAATCTGATTGACGATCCGACTGATGGCTAGTGCGTGGAGGATCGCTCGAGCAGCATTGGTGCTGCTAGCCCACCGCTTCAGGTCCAATACTAGATGGTCTTCCTTGTTCACCATTCCTCCGAGGGGCTGTTGGAGGCCATATGCACGGCATATCCTTGTACACAGAGACGCAGATGAAACAGCGAGTTCGAGGCAAACGGTTTGCCAACGAAGCGTAAGTTGGAAATTATCTTCATGAACAGCTGACCTTCTAGAGAGGTCTGTATCGTAGATGTTGAGCAGGGCTTGAACGATCTGCTTTTCAGATACTCTACCAAATACCGGCCCACTAGTTTCATGAAGGTCTGATACAAGGGACTGTAGGCCCTCGATGATAACAAAAGTCGAAAATCCCGAGAGTGGTGGTGGAGAGAACGTATACTGTGGTGAGAATACAGAGATAAAGACTTCGCTAAAGGGGAGTTTGGTGGTGCTTGACTCCTCCATCTCCAGAAGCCAATCATCTGCGGTCTTAGCACGAAAGGCTGCATCGGAGCTCGCCGTTTGAATAGAGTTTATCAAGTGGCGTGTGCTGGCCGGGGACCCTGAAGCCTGTGATATCAAGCCATCGAGAATGTAATGGCCTAGAATCGCTCGTCGTCTGGTTTCAACAGCTGCCCATTTCATCCACGCCGTGTGCTTTGTCGAATGAGAAGCTTCTCGCCCCGGAATCTGATCCTGCTGCATGTCTTCCACAACGTACATACCAGATGTGCGTGCCCAGTAGAATCCAAGTCCATGCCATACAAATGCAGTCGTCCGTATGCTTTCGTTACTTGAGAGTAACGCATATAGCTGTCCCAAAAGTGCAGTCAAAACCAACTGGACACCGTCACAAGCGTCTCTGGGCCCTCTTAGACTACTTAAGGTTTGCCAGGATGTCGCTACGGCGGTATGACCCAGTCGCCAGAGCATCTCCCCTTTCTGGGCTGAATCCGGCAGGCACACAAATAAAGAGCCCAGTGCTACCATGTTCAACAGGAGTGGAGGAATGGTCTCACGTGTTGCAAACGTCGGCTCGTGTATAACGGGAAAGCACGGAGACAGCCGCTCCAAGAACTCCTGCAAGCAAGCATCGAGAAATGCAGACGTAATTCCCGAGATATGCAATTCTGCGTTGAGGCGTTTGGATAGATCTTCTATCAATCTATAACTCTGCTGCATGGCTAGCTTTCCAGGCTCCTGCTGGGCAGCGCCCTGTTCCTCTGTGGACAGGAGATTCGGGCTATTAGATATTTGCAGCTGCAGCTGGTTAGGGAAGTCTGTTGAGGGTAATGGAATGGCTGACGGGCCCCAAAAATCCGGCATAAACCAATCCAGCAAATTTTCGGACTCCAACAGCTCTGTATTTCCACGCAACGAGGGGTGCTCAAATGGAGACATGTCGAGAATTCTCTGCGCAGATTCTTTAGGACTGGGCAGGTGGCCCTCTGTAGGGCCATCTACCGATCGTCTTGCATCTGAGACGTCGGCTTGGGAACGAGCATGGAGCCTCTTGTGGCGGCCAAGAACGTCCCCTCGGCCAAATCTCCTACCACACTCCTCACAGCGGAAAGGCCGGGAGTTGGTGTCTATGCGATGTGAATGTCAGGCAGCAACTATGGACATCATCCGAGCAACCTACGACTTCGCTCATGTCTCTGGGGGTAGTCAATATTGGGACTCCGGCGATTAAAGGGCCTAAGTACGTACTGTGAGGTGCTCGAGTTTGGTATAAGACTTATTGCATTGCTGACACTTGAATCTTTTGACTCGATCCATCAGTATGCGGTCGTGCTGATACAACTGGCTAACCGGGGCTGTGGTTAGATTTTGCGGGGAAAGGAAGGAATCTGGAGGACGGAGGAGTTCGGGTGCGGAGAGAACCCGACTATTTATATAGTAGTAAGACGGACCCGTCGTGACCGCCTTCCGCACCATTCAAGAAGGCGCTTCATCCCAAACTTATCATAGATCGATATGAATTGGTGCGATGCTTTATCTACCTGTAAAATGCATCCGATACAAACAATGGTGCATACCATAGGTGGTGTAACTTCATTAAGACACCGATTGGAAAGAACAAGGGAACGCTGAATGCTACCCATCATGTGCTCCAGACACCATGAAACGCCTTTTGATCTAGAAAATCGCTATGGCTTCAGCTGGCAACCGCTAGCTGGGCCACCAAATCCGATGCCACGTCGAGGAATGGATAAGGGCTAGTGACCTCCTTCTCCTTATTCCGGAACCGCTTGCTGATGGGATGCCAGTCGGTGTCGCCTTGGCCGCGGATCACATTCTGATACCCATCGCACTTGAAATCGACCATGTAATTGTTCTCTTCCAGCTGGTACAGCTGTATGTCAACGAAAACCCACACTCCGTAAGAGATTCGCGAAATCGACAGATGCTGTGTTGCAGATGATGGCCCAGAGACGCTCGCATGTTCTGGGGTTAGATTCCTGTCATCCAAGGATGCCGGGGCACTAGAAAGGTTGAAGCGGCGGCGGAGTTCTTCCAAATCACTTCTGCTGCTATGGACACTAGTCGACGGACCTGGGGCTCTGACGCCTTCTTTCAGAAGGCGGGCTCGTATGAACCATGGGTCTTTGGGAATATAGTAGTCAGATGGTAGGTCGGGATACTTGCTCTGCAACGGCAGGGGCTGGTCTGGATCAGGTGGCGGGACTCCTATTTGCAACCCTTCTGGAAAAATGTTAGATTTCTGACTGAGAAGGAAATCTGGAATGAACTCACCTGCACCGGTGGGCTGGATTTCCCAGATCCCGCCTTGGGCTTCAATGGCTTTGTAGAGGTAAAGCATTGCCTCGTATGGTTGATTGCGGGAGCGAATACCAAACTGCCATTTGCGGGATTTTTTGGGTTGGTGTGGGGCACTACGACCTCCAGGCGGCTCCAAACGTAGCTTCTCGAGGTCTATAATACTACGAGAATGTGGTTTCAAGGCTCTTGCTGTTGCCTCCTGCTCCTCCGGCGAGCGTCCACCACGGCGCGAGTCCCCTTCGGAGTCTGGGCCACCTTGTGCTTGCTCCTCCAACAATCGGTCCGCGGCCCGCATCTTTTGCTCCCGTTCGCGCTGTTCCATGAGTTGGTCGTGGACATAAGGTAGACTTGTTGGTAAGATTCTGACATGGCTCACACGTGGAGCATTTAAATCGTCGGAATCGCTCTGCTGGGGTAGTTGGAAGGTTTGACGCTGCGAGCCACTCCGGGTCCTTGTAGAAGGCGCAGGCGGGGTTCCGGGGGTAGGAGAAGAAGCAGGAGTCGGTCGTCCGCTCGTCGCTGTGGGCTTTGAAATTCGATCGGGGGGCGGAGAGGGTGTTACAGGGGCCCCCATCATGTTATCATCAGTTGGTGCTGATGGATGTCAGCAAGCTTCACGCAAGACAGAGACAAAAACAGCAACAAGTTGTAAATGCCAACGATTGCAGTACTCACAATTCGTCTGCATCATCTCATTTTCCATGATAATGAAGAAAGCATCTTTGATGGCGCTAGGCTCGGGGTTCTTCAAGGCATCCTCGATGTCATCGCGAGCATATCCCATACTCCTCTCCAGCTTAGAAATGGCCACCTGGTGGATCTTGTGTTGCACCGATAGCGGCTTCCCCGGAGCCAACTTACGCGGGTCAATGGCTTTGTTTGGATCCACCCCTGTAGCAATGAATTCTTCGGGTGGTGGCTGTAGATATTTAGGTAGGTCTTGAAGAAACCACGGATCTTGACGAATCTCGGGGATGGTAAGTCTATGAACAGGGTGTACCTGCAACATTGACCTAATTAACCGAGCGGCCCCGGATGATATGTAGGCGGGCATATGAAAGTTGCCCGCAGCAATTTTCTTGAAAAGGGCGGGTATATAATCGTCGTCAAACGGAAGCCTTCCCACCAACAGCACGTAGAGGATGACACCGCAGCTCCATACGTCCACCTCCGGTCCCGCGTACAGCTTCCCGGAGATAACCTCCGGCGCTGCATAGTTGGGGCTACCACAACTGGTCTTGAGGAAATTTCCATCCGTCATGATATTGCTCAGACCAAAATCTGCGATCTTGACATTCTTCTCACTGTCAATCAGAAGATTTTCCGGCTTGAGGTCACGATGTACGATTTTATGGCGGTGACAGTACTCCACGGCACATATGATCTGCTGGAAGAACTTGCGAGCTTCGGCGTCATTGCACCGGCCCCTCTTTACCAGATAATCGAAAAGCTCCCGTTCAGCATATTCCAATACCATGACGATGTCGGTTTTAGTGGCAATGACGGTGTACCTGTCGGGAGAGGGGTCAGTCAGCCATTATCAAAGTTTCAGAGACGAGCTGCTTTCTCATTGCAGCAGGAGATGGGGTATAGTACAATTTGATGATATGAGGGTGCCGCAGCAGTTGAAGGTATTGGATCTCACGTTCAACACGGCCAACCATGTCTCTAGACAACAATTTGCGCCGGGGGATGATCTTGAGGGCGACCTGGCGACCACTCGGCTGGTGAATTGCCAATTTCACCTTGCCGAACGAACCCTCCCCCAATATCTTCACCGTCTGATACTGGTCGAGGCGCTGCATGTCTCTGGTGGTTGCCGGGGATTGCATCGGAGGCTCGCCGCCCTTTCCGATCGGGCGGGATGGCGGAGGCATTGCCATGGCGGGAATGTTCGAAGTGGGAGGAGGATTGGTCCCGCCGGCACGGTCGCGAGGGTCACGAGAGTCACGAGGGCGATCGGGGTTGTAGGGTGGGAGTGAGACGGATAGGTCCTCGTCGTCAAAAGCAGCGGCCATCCTGACGGAGACTGGAGGTTGACGGCCGACGTCGGTTCGGGAAGGACGGGGAGGACAACGTGACGTGATGGATTTTGGCCGGAGGGGTGGTGGTCCCGCGCTTGGGCAGATTGCCTTTTCACCTTCCTCGTTTTCTCCCTCCCCTTTTTCCCTGATGGTAGACTGATTCGTGGGATTCGGGTCGACACCGCACTAGCCCGTGTTCGACCTTCGATGACCCCAATAAAAATATGACTAGACGCAGGAGGAGGGGGCGGTGGTGGATGGACGATCGCTCTTCCAGTTCCCCCACAACCGGTCAGGTTTGCTGGAAGTGGAGCGCTTGGAGAATCGGTCTGGTCGACACCAACAACATCAACAACGCACCAGCTAGCGGGGCGGATAGAGGGGCGGAGAGGTTGGAGGAGAGCGGGAGGGGGTTGGGTAACCGTGGTTGCGACGTGACGTGCTTATTATTTATTCTAGATGGATAGATAAATTCATCGATCGATTGATTGATAGGGGGAAATAGAACTAATCAACTGCAACCCCTCTGCTAGAACGAGGCAGAGAAAGAAAAATCGAGAAAGACGACCTGAGCATCCACAATTGTAAGAAGAATCCTGACAATGGGGAAGGGACAGATGAATGGAGAGGAAAAACGGGGCAGGTTAAGGCTAATCCATTTTCCTGTTAGCATTTTAGCACAGACACCGTGCTGGATGGCGGGATCATGACTATTGAATTCGGCCGGGGAATTATTATTAAACCCTCGAGAATTGACAGTATTATTCCTAGTTCATCAAATTATTTCACCATCCATCTACATTCTTTCTTTATTTCTTTTTTTTTTTTTTCTTAATAAAATGGTAAAATTATTTCTTATCACTTCCCCCCTGCAGTTATCGGGAGTATCCTTTCAACAATATAGTAACTTGTCTACGATGAGTGAGGCGCAAGCAGTACCTATTATGGGAGTACCAAATCGCAGACATATATGCTCAAAGATATCAAACATATCTGGTAACTATCTCGGCGCTGTTTCGGTTCGTTAGAAAACAGGAACGGTGGGAGATAGTGGTTATTGAGCTTTCTGAATTGATATTGATATAATTGAAATGGTGCGATCGTCTAGTGGTAACATGATAAATGATATATATGTTATCCGGTGATCCTCTCCCATTCTTCTCCGATCATCATTCTGCACAATAGTGTCTCGTAGGGTTTCACACACTATGTAGAGTTTATGCACTCCAATAGTAGTACTGTCTATACTTTGGATAACTCCCGACCTATTACTACTAGTAGTAGCAGTACTACTACTACTATATGTACCTCAGGCTATATTCTAGTGGCTAGATGCTACAACTGTCTCCATACGCGAACTTCAGCTTTCCGGGTCCAGACATATTTGTCGCAAGTTAGCCTTCTACCATCAATAAAATCTACTACATAGTACCATTTATGGGACATATTTGGATAGTACATGTCAAAGGTATACAGTAACCTTCGGCTCGCATGGCAGCTTCTATAGTCAACAAACAATCTATCGAAAAGCATCCTGGGCACTGTCTATTAGTAATTCATAGAACTCTTATGATTTGACAGTCTCACCTGCTCATACCATGGATATTTGCCAACTTGAAACAATCGAGAGAAATCCAAGTAGTAAAGTAAGCTACGCTGTAGTCCACCTGCCTAACTATACTACTACTGCATGATGAGAAGCAGAGCATGTTTCTGCAGGCAAGACGGACCATCTAGGCTTGGCAGCCGCATGTCATGTGGTGGGGAAGCTCTCCCGATCGATTAAACGGTCCTCCACCACCAGCGGCGTATGGCTTCCAAGCGCTGACAAGCCTTGCTACTGCTCCCACTTGCCTTAGCTGTCGTTTTGCTACCAATAATTATCTTCTTTTAACTCTACAAGTCTGCCTTGATTTAGTCGGTGAAATCAAGAGCGGAGGCTCCGACATGGTCTCCGAACCAACAGAGGAAGCTATTGCGAACTTTGTGAGCTTCACCAGCTCAACCCGTGAACAAGCGATCAGCTTTCTCAAGGTGAGCTTCACTTAGTCTGAATATACTGCGACTTATCTGACCGGCATGGGCCGCAGGCCAATAATTTAAATTCGAATCAAGCCATTAATGCCTACTTTGAAGATCCCACGGGCCCTCAGACGCAGGTGACGTCCTGAAACAGCGCTTGGATTGTTGGGAGCACCGACTGATTGTCAGACATGTGACGGTATAGTCTATCGGCTACCAAGATGACTCCAACGTACCCTGTATGATTGAACCTCTTCCCAAGGCGGAATGGATGTAATTTTGTACTGACAGGTGTATCTTGCAGCGTTCCAGATTGAGCACCCCGACCCAGCCCCTGGCTCCTCCATCACCGCTCCTTCACGCCCACCATCAACGTTGAACCTAAGTGAACAAGGATCTAGCACAGAGTATCAACGGAGTACCCCTGCAACTACACAGAACACCAATGGTGAGGGAATATTGAGGGGTCTCACTTCCACTAGGCTAACTCCCTTCTTTATCAGATACCAACAAAGGCCTATCTTTGGCCGAACAGGAGGAGCGCGAACTACAGCAAGCCATGGCCATGTCTTTGAACCAGAACCTTGGACAACAGGAGACGGGCGTTACAACAAATGAAGCAAAGTTTGCTCGGGCCACCCGTGACCACTATGATGAAGGGGCTTGGGCAATGACACTGTTCAACTCTAGCTCTCATGAGATCATTATTAGTCCTGATCCAGCAGACCGCAGGAGACGGGAAGATGAGCCGGCTTTCATTCGTCCGGCCCAAGACAATATGTACCTGAGTGGGCTATTAACAATTCTGCATTCTATACCCCTGGCGAGAGAAGCTCTTATGCTAAGGAACCAACTTCTTCCGCATTATGGCCTCGACTCACAGTGGTGGAATGGACAACCAATCAACCTTCCCAAGATCGTGACTATCCACGACGCGCAGGACGGTGATACTGAGTGGGATGATATCATTTACGAATCTCAGCGGATAGTCGCATTTTTGGACTCTACAGACCGCGCCTTTGGTAGCGTTGATGCGCTAGCAAGTCTGAAAAGCATGTCCAGTTACGACTCGGAAGGCAGCGTCGGCAGATTCTTGGAATCTTGGCAGAACGCTGCTGTCCGAGCGGACCCGGACAATCAATTGGCGACTATCTTCTCATCGACTGCCTATAAGCGCCCTCTTTCGATATACGACACACCATTGGATAAGGAATTCTTTCTACTGGATTCATTTGTGGAGCACGACCATGGTCAAACTCTCTATGATGTTCTAGATCGCACCATGTGGTCCGATAGACCAGGCGAAGATCTCGACGACGTATGGCTGGAACATGTCGCCGAGGTCTTCACAATCAAGCTGGAAGGTACTGACAAACCTGTCGACGTGAAAATCCCCGCAGTTTTCTATCCTGATCGATATCTTGCAGCCAGTCGAGACTTGGCGCGAGAGTTCCGTGCACAGAGGCTCCGGGTTCATGAGAGAATCTTCAAGTTAGAGAGCCTGATGAACCGCTTCTCAACCTCAAAGTTGGCCATTCATAAAGGAATGACGTCTAAAGAGATCCTAGAGAAAGCCGCTGTTGCCGTCTCCTCGACGCTTCCTAAGAGCCTGTCCAACAACACTACAGCTTTCACCTCCGATTCAGCCAATGAAGAGGCACAGAGACTAACAAATGAACTGAGGGCGATATCTAATAAAATAGAAACCAAGCTCAAAGGTATCGACCCGGAGACCCTCACGATTGCCCTTGATTACGCTAACTACAACTCGGAACAGAATTGGAGGTCAAGAAACAAGATGCTCTGGAAAGCCTTCGGGGTTATTCTAAAATCCTCACCGAAGCTTCTTCTTCCGGCGAATCACCGCATCACAAATACACACTGCGAGGCGTTTGCACTGAGCCTCATGTGACCTACGTCCTAAGGCGCCATGCGCCAGACAGCCCTATGAATGGATTCGAGTCCGCGAAAACTAACGAGTACCAATGGTGGCGAATCAGCTTCTCGACAGATGATGCAAAGAATCGGCAGACCGAGGCAAAGCAGGAAAGTAATGCTGCCTTACACAATTCCGATGTTATCGGGTACACTGCACGGAAGGTCAGGGAGGTCGAGGTTCTTCGAGCGGCTCGCGAAGAGTCTAGAAATGTCTTGCTTGTCTACGCTAATAGCAATGCAATGGACTTTTCGGAAGAGCCAGCTCCTCGTCAACTTCAAGTAAGGTGGCATGAAATTGGCGGTAAGAACGTTGGGGCTGACTGTGGACTAGGACTTTGTACACATAGACAACCAAGCATTCGAGGCCGAATGTGATGAAGCAGGAAGTACTAAGGACCAGACTGATCGCCAGAACGCTGCATTGAATGTTTCGGTCAGTCACCCGGAGACAGCCGTCGAAGACTCAGAAATTACATGCTGACGCATCCAACAGGAACCGCTGGATCAACAAGGAGGCCATACGACACCAGACGTGAATGTGTTTGACTACCAGGTCCCGTCCTTTGAGGGAATGGGCCGGGGACAGGAGATGGAAGAAGTGAGTGGACGTCCTTTGCTCAGTCGAAGTAGCACAGCCGGACCTGTGCAACCTTCGCAGAATGCCGATGCGCTGTGGGACCAGGTCGACGAAGAGAAGGCGACATGAGACTCCGGACGGAGGTCTTGACCCGTAGTTACCGTCATTTAGACAGATACCAATGCTCCCGCAATCTAGATCTTTCCCTAACTAGATAGAGGGCATGAATTAGGAACGAATTTAAGTTGTCCAACGGATTAGGATCGACAGGGTTCAGTTTGACCATTGTTTGGGTTAGGACGCGCCCCCACGTGTCATTGGTGATGCTGTATGTCACGTTTGCATTGACTCGGGGGTTCCAAGGCAACCTCCCTGAACATTGAGAGCCGTGGCTTAAACAGCATTGTTGGCCAACAGGGAATCTCTCCACGGCCTGCACAATGACTCTCGAAAATGATGCGGTTGCTGGCGCCACGATTGAGCTCCTCGAGACTCGTCTTCGGCGCCTCACTTATCTCCTCACCGGCGATGCAAACTGGACTGGCAATCCCACGCCGCCCGCGAAGCCAGCTTCTCTGGACGACAGCGTCTCGCGCCGCCTTCTCCGCCTGGAGAGGGAACTGGAAAGGCTGAGCAGAAACATCCCCGCCGTTCGAGACGTTCTTAGCCTCCGTACCACTCCCTTATAGGCCGCGGACTCTGGGCGTTTACGAATCATACTGACATTTGGGAAACTGACCAGACGACCGCTTCCCCGATCTCTTTCGCCCAACGCCCCCCAAATCGCTCCCCGAGAATTTGTCGACGCAAAACCTCGCCTCAATCGTGTTATCCTACGCCTCTGCATTTCCCGAAACTGCCTCCCGGCTTACATCATTGAACGACCTCCCAATCCCCGATGCCGAGACATCGGCGTCGCTTATCCAGCTACAACCCCGCTTGGACCAGTTGGCGCAGACTCAGGAGGAACAGGCCAGACAAATCTCCGAGCTACGTGTGCGATCGGCAAGAGTCTTGCAACGATGGTACGAAGTGGCGCTAGTCAGTGGCGGCGAATGCTGGGCTGAATGGGAAGGGAGACTGGAGGATGTGGAAAGGGAGGTCAAACGGGAGGAAGTGGTACGGGAGCGGAGAGCAAAGGAATTATGAGGTCGGGTTGCTTTTTCCTTTTCCTCTTTTCTCTTAGCGTGCATGGCTTATGATACCACTTTGATTCTCTTGTTCCGGCATTTATTGATGGGTAAATCTGGTTGTATCTGGGACTTGACTGGCCTAGGTTTTGCGTGTAATCTTGGAGTCGACCGGCCATCCATTGGGAGGCAAGGACGCGATGGCGGTTACCGTATCAAGAAATCCTACAGAACACACAGTTCATTATTCTCTTGGGTATGAAACCGAGTGGGCTTTCGGAGTCGAACAAAGACCGGCAGTCGGGTGTTGTATACCGATGCACCGCGAGGATCTGGACCCTCGGCAGAACTGATCAACCAAGCCGGGACCCGGACGGAAGAACGGCATTACGGAGGACATACATTACCCAGTACTAGGTTGATAGTTGATAGGCACCATGTGCCGTGGGTAGAAGGCATGGCTCAAGCTCATTTCAAGGATAAATCCACCTTACCTAGGGAGATGCATACATAACACATATATACATAAGTCATAAGGACCGGAAGAGGGCCGACGGGGATCCGACCCGGTACTTTCTTTCAACCCTTGCATGAGGAGGGAAAAGAGTTGATAACCAGATCCCATGGTCAGGCTGTAACACGAGGTTGGATGGATCATTGGCATGTCCAATGGCTACGTATCGGGTACAGCCAGTGTCTTACATAGTTACTACTACGAGTACGGAGGAGTTGGTTACTGAATGCCTGTGATGGGTCAGCAATAGGTGGGTTGGACTTCGGGGTGATGATTGCCCCCTGCAAGTCTGTAACAGACCGGTAGGGGCATCTGCAGGTCCAACCTTGCAGTGTTAGAAGTTAGACGACGATGTTGTTCGAGCATTGCAGCCAAAAAAGAATCAAAATCAAGGAACCAGGGTCTTTGGCTTGACGGTGATGGCTGTGAGTCGGTCATTTGAATTAGTCATGATTGTTGCAGTTTTGGCCCGTCCTTTGTCTCAAGTCCGTACACCGTAGTGTGGAAGCACTAGGTAGCACCCATAAGAAACCCGCTGGGCGTAAGCCGGAATACGATGAGCGGAGGTCGGTCGCGTTGTGGCAGTATAGGGCTTAGAGCCAAATAGATAACGTTCTACGGAGTACTATGTACAAAGTTAGTTTCCTTGGACGCCTTGATGCTATCTATCTAGGTATTTGCCAAGTAGCTACTACTAGTAATGAGTAACCAACATCAGGAATAATACCTACTGGGTCCCCACCACAGAGAAGGCACAAACGCAACGCCCGCCACGAGAGCCACAACTCAGCCTCAGCCTTCCAGGGGCCAGAATTGATCCAGAGAATCCACCGCCGGCACTAAGAGGGCGACGAAGCCTCGGAAATCGACTAATCAAACGCAAAGGCCGGAGTTGCGTGTCGTCCCGGTCCCAAGTGGAACTAGGCGGACCCAGTTTTCATAGGAATGCATCGATCTCATTTAACCGTGGGGAGGGCCCGTGGAATTAATTCTGACGGGATTGACGTGCTTGTCAATTGTCATTCATCACGGAGGTACCTAGATATTATTTAATTGCAAAGGAGCCTAACCATGAGCTTAAGTACCCTTTCATCTCAGGAGATTGGATCGACTGCCATCTTCATCTCGATAATGCGACCGGGTTGATCAGGGCCAAACAAGGTCACTTCTAGGTACTCCGTCGTCCGCCTCTCTCCCCCCGGTCGGAACCATGGCTACGGACAGATAGACAGTAGATACTAGTACTTGATAGTAAGTAGTACGGAGTACCTAAAGTGCACATCCACGATAAGTTCGAGGCATCGTCATCATAGTAAGAATAGCAACGGCAGAGGGCATCCTACAACACTGCCCATAGGCCATAGGCCCATACGTCGCCGGCAACGCACTAAACCCAAATGCCCGCCCCTCTGATGGCTCCCAGAGTCCCAAGGGGGGGCCAAAGGCTGTCCTTTCACTTCTCTGGCGTCTTTGCGGTTCGCGTGGGCCACCCGGGCCAGGCACCGTCGCTCTGAAACTCGATCCCATTTGTTTTCCCTGTCCCTTCCCCCCCCCCCATCACATCCACATCCACCCATCCACCCATCCCATCATCTCCTTTTCCCGAGACCTCGACCTACCTAGACCTGCCTCGTTCACGGCTCCAGTTTTGGGCTTCGCCTTTCTCCATCTCCAGCCGTTCTTCTCTTCCTTTCTCAACCCTCCCCTCTCTCAATCGGTCGGTTTCCTCGTATCCTATCGACTTTTCCTTTTCCACTCGTTCACTCGTTTGAATCGTTGCCTATCCGCTTCTCTCTTTCCCCTCTTTCCCCCCCTTCTTTTCTTGTTCGTGTCTTTCCGTCTTTCCTTCTTGTCCATCTTCTTCATTCGACACTAACGTTTCATACTTATCTTTCCTTCTCCAGCCTGGTGCTGCTGTTTCTCTTCCTGCCTCTGCAAGGGGTATTCTGTCGGCGTGTCTGATCACCAACCACCCTCTCTGAGAACTCGTTCTTCCGATCCATCCTTATATTGCTCCGCCTGTTTGAGACGATCGGTGCCATTGCTTTGTTCCCCTTCGCCAGCCTCACCATTCCACATTCATTTCTTTCACCTGTCTGTCTCAGAAGTATGTGATGCATTGGTCCTTGTCCTTGTTACTTTAAATCTTATTCCCAGTTGGTCAAATCTATCGTTTTACTCTGCTGTCCTGACCTGCATGAGCCTCCTTGGGGTTCGTGTTGTTGCCGTTCTTCACGATGTTCTCTGTGCGCCGTCGATCGACTTGCATGTTCCTTGATCATTCACGTTCGCCAATCTGGGAATCTGGCTGACTGCTTTGTAGTCGGACGCTTTCGCACTGGCCGACTTTTACGCTCATTGCTACAATCTACGGGTCTCAACCATCGGATCATAATCGAATTCGCCGAGTCAAGAAATAAAACATAGGACAACTCTCGTCGTTGTACATACACACACCGCTGGGGCCGGCCTTGAAGTCAACATCGCATCGCGTCTTGAACAGCACACCCCCGTCCCGGGCGCTTCTATATAACATCCCACAACGTTGTTAAACCACATTCATGGTGGCTTACTCTTCGCGTTCACCCTCCTTTCAAAAGCCATATACATATACTGAACCCCCGCGAAAAATGGCGCGCTTCAGAGCCAGCAATATTCTCGGCGACCCGTTTGCGCTCGCAACCACTTCGATTTCGATTGTATGTCTCCGAAGCCTTTTGGTAGGATGCTCCGATTTTGTGACTAACTACGCCTCTCACTTGTTTAGTTAGCTTGGTTGATCGCATTCATCTCTTCTGTCATCACTGGAATACATGGCGGATACCCCACCTATTCATGGTGGGCTGTTGCGTATTCGTTTTGCTGCATTGTCGGCATGATGCTTGTCTTCGGCACGGATACCGGCACCGTTTACAACATAGCGGTATGGCACCAATCTGTTGATTGTCTTGTTAACAACCCGTTCATACTAATAACTAGCAGATCGTGGGATATCTTTCCGCCGGTCTTGTTATCACAACCATCTCGATCAACTCGTTAGTCTATGCGAATAGCGCCGCATCGCAAGCCGCCGGTGCTGGGTTTATTCTCCTGGCTATGGTTATCGTGAGTGACAACCGCTCTTCCCACACATACTATTAGGTACTATGACTCTAACCCTGGATGTAGATTATTTGGATATTCTATTTTGGATCCAGCCCTCAGGCTTCGCATCGTGGCTTTATCGATTCATTTGCCCTCCAGAAGGAAGGCGCTGGCTCGTACGCAAATAGCAGGCCAATGTCAACCGCATTTGGTAATCGACCCGAAACGACATCGAGCCAGCCTCCGCAGATGTACACATCCGCTCAACTCAATGGCTTTGAGACGTCCTCGCCCGTGTCAGGGTATCCCGGAGGAGCCCCTGGCTCCGAGCACCGCAGCTCATCGCAGCCCCGCTTCGGCAACCCATCTGCTACCAACTTGGCTAGCACTGGTGCGCCAGATGAGGTTCCCCAGCCAACAGAGTATCCGTACCGTGCGAAAGCAATCTATTCATATGAGGCCAACCCTGAAGACGCCAATGAGATCAGCTTCACCAAGCATGAGATACTGGAGGTGTCTGATGTGAGCGGTAGATGGTGGCAGGCAAGGAAAGCCACCGGAGAAACCGGCATTGCTCCGTCCAACTACCTGATCTTACTGTGATCAACGCAGAGCAACCCACGGTGTCACGTCATTTCCTTCTTCTGTCTTTCTGGTCTGTCATGGTCCTCGCCATTTTGTCGCGAGAGAAAAATCAGTTTTTGATACCCTTCGAGTAGTATCACTCGGCGTGATTCTGGTTTGCGAAGTCTTGTTACGTCTTGATGGCCCCTTTTTTGCGGTTCTTTGTTTGGTTCATCGTTCACTAGAGGCATTCCCTTACTTGTTTGCAGTGCGTGTTGGCATATCTGATTCATCTGATCCGCGCTTCGTTGAGCGGGCATTATTTACGCGCAGATCTATGATGGCCTCTTCTTCTACCTGTCATGTCCGGAAGTACCTCGTCTTCGCGGTTCCATCTCTTTCGTATCAGTATTGGAAATGAGCACGTGTTTAAATGCCGCACTATCATCCCATCTCTTGTGTCTCACCAGGCATGAACGATAGACGTTGGGTTAAAAATTAGACTGGTCGTAACAGTGCTGATGGGTTTGGAGGACGCAGGGTAATGGACATGCTGATCGGCTCCATTCCGCTGCCACGTGCACCGAGGGACCCCCTGCCGCCCGGCCAACGTGGGCTTGCGCCGGAACTGGCCGCCCTCAGCTGCATCCATGCCTATCCCCTTATTCTGCTGTCGACCTCGAGTGCACAAAGAGTCCTGCATGACTCCGCCGGGCTCTCTCCTCTGGTTTACCTGTCTCGTCTTAGTTCCGGGGCGTCTCCATCTCCCGCTCGGCCCAATGAAATGGCTTTTCTCTGCCGCCAGACCCAGCGGATGTCTTGCTCAGCAATAGCGGCGGAAATGCCGCGGACGCGATGCTTCGATCAGTCTGGGAGGAAGGACAGGGAAGTGCAGAGTTTTCTCAATTTCTGACTCCCCGGCACCCTTTCGTCTCGGGGTTGGATTCAAAACTCGCCATCTTGGATAAGCCTGCAAGAACGAGCTCGGTATCCTGACTGTACGCGTCTCCGAGTGCTCCAACTGAACGGCCTATCCCACAATCTATGGCTGGAGACGGCAATGTTACCGTCGCCTCTAATGTGCTGGGCACAATCGGGACAGTGCTCTGGTGCATCCAGTTGATACCACAGATTTGGTACAATTGGAGACGGAAGAAAACTGATGGCTTTCCGCCGTTGATGATGCTTCTTTGGGCTTCCTGTGCGTAGAAGCTGCACATGTCGTTGTCCTTGCGGCCGCATGGATTAGCTGACGCGATGGGCATAGGTGCCGTTCCGATGGGAGCATATATGATTCTACAGGTAAGCAGTTGGTCTTGTCGGAATGGCGAACTGAAAGCTGACAAGGAACCACAGCAAGTCAACATACCGCTTCAGATCCAACCGCAGATCTTCGGGTTCTTTTCGCTTGTGAGCTGGGGTCAGATAGTATATTACAACCAGTATGTGTCCAGATGCCTGAGTTTGGTAATTGGGCTCCCATGATGATGTTTATGTTTCCAGTGACTATAGTTGCCTCAATACAACGTTGTTGGTCGTATGCACCGCGGTATTGTTTGGCGGAATTGAGATATTGTTGATTCTCACCTTGCGGGTCTGTTGATACCCCGCCTCCGGTGGTTGAATGAAGGGTTAATACTTGGCATTAGATCCCGTACAATAAGGGCGTGACCTGGCCGGATCTGGTGGTGGGGGTCGTGGCGGCCATCCTACTGGCGTCAGGGCTTGTGCCGCCATACTTTGAACTTTGGAAAAGGGACGGCCGAGTAATTGGGTTCAGTGAGTCTCTTTACGTTATTTGGCAGCTGGGAATCTGCCTGACCGTCTGTAGATTGGGTGTTTTTGTCCATTGATACTCTGGGGGGTCTTTTCTCCCTTTTCGCGTTGGGTTCGTTGCACCGACGATGCATTGCATGGATGAATCAAAGAACTAATGGCTTGTAGCTGCTCAAGGCTCGTTCGACATCCTGGGGGGGGTTATGTATATTCTAGTGTAAGTTGGATGGATAGCTTTCCCTAATACGGTTGCAGACCGGCTGACTCTGGCGGTATAGTATTGTCCTGGAGGGAGGAATCTATGCAAGCCATATTATCTGGCGTATTCGCTATCGAGCAGTGCGAAAGGAAGCCAAGTCCCTTGGCAAGAGCATTGATGAGATGCTTGAGGAGCGGAATGGTTTCCCGGTGACTCATGATGTCGAAACGGTGATCATGACTCCTCATCCGCAGGGAACGGGCAGTCATAAGCCTTCTGGGGGAACAATGAATGCAACCGATGTCGAAGGAGAGATTCGAAGTGCATGAACGTTTTGGCCTGGTACTAATTCCTAACGGGGTGGCATGATCGGGGGCTTGTGATTGGAGCTGACCAACATTGGGTGCTTGTAAATAGGGCACTGCCACTGATATATAGATCGAATAGATCGAATGGTGCCGGAAGAAATCACACTGTAGATAACGACATAACCTAACCTAACCTTACCTAACCTAACACACGTACTCTGTCCGTAATGGAGCGAGGCCTGGGCCTGAAACGCCGGAATGCCACTGGGCAATGCATGAGCTGGGCTGAGGGCAACTGGCGGTGCTAAAGGCGTTAGTCCTGCACTCGACCGGCCAACAAAGCGCGGCCTGCAGTTGGGTTCGACTCGCTTCTCCTTGGGTTGAATTTCATCGGGAGCCCGGGACTCAATCGGGTCCAAGCGTGGACGGCTTCCTCTCTGTTTTGATTTTTTTTTTTTTTTTTTTCCCCTGACTATTCTTTATTATTAGGATCGTGGGTTATTCCGGAGGATTATTAGCTATTCTTATTACAATTAGTATTATAATATTATTATTCTGGACGATCCAGGTCCCGTTGACGACTGTCAGCTGGAGGTTTTCTCTTAAGTCTTAACTATCTATAGCGGATCCCTCGAACCCCCCCCGTGTCTAGATCTATCTGCCATTCTGTCTGTCTGTCTGTCTTCCCCCTCTTTCCTGGGTCAGCTCCTCTGCTGTTTCTCCTCCCCAGATAGTATTCTTCTTCTTCTTCTTCTTCTGACTTCTGACTTCTTACTTCCTGTACTTGGCCAGCATCGTACCTCCCTGCCTCTCGCTTCGCTTCACTTCGTTGCTCTGCCGGTTCTTTCCCGTCTTTCCTTCCTGGTCGACTTTCTCTCCCCTCTTCTTCTCCTTCTTCTCCTTCTTTATTCCTCCTCCTTCTCCTCTTCCATCTCCATCTCCTCAGACTTCTGGATTCTTCGTTCTCGATCCAGCCCTCCCATTCGCTTCTCGCCTGCCAGTCCTGATCAAGCCATGCCGAGTGGCCCCTCGTCTGCTGCACTGTTCCGTCCTTCCTTCATGCTTGGATGCCATCTGGACCGGCGGAGGGTTAAGTGACCTCTCCCGCATTTCTCATTTATCTTTCAGTTTTTCAGTTCTTCTTGTTTGCTTTTTTATTTGGGCTGCCCGGGTCTCCATTCCATAATCCGCTCCTTCCTCCCCCTCCCCTTTCGCCAATTTGTAATAAGATAGTGCTGTGATTCCCCCGTGGATTTGCCTGCGATTCCCATCCTATGCATTTGCACCATGCCAGACCGTCGCTGGGCCAAGCTGAAGGCAAAGCTGTTATTGCGGCGGCGATCGTCGACTTCATCCGCTCCCGCCGCCACCACCTCCTCCTCCACCACCGGTCTGGCCGATGACAAGAATCCTAATCTTAATCACCATGACAATCACCTTCCCCCCGAGCAACTGGACCAGCCCCCCGGCGACTTTACGCCTACCCGACCAATCAGTAACACCCGCCGGGCGCAGTCATTGCAGGCGGTGCCTCGAGTCTCGGCCGACGAGTCCTGCGATCCTCTGTCGTGTCCAGCTCCCGCCGCCGATTGTTCCCGGCCCTCCGTGATTGGCCCGAGCCGAGGGCGGTCTTACGGCCGCTTGGACGAGGAGAAAGAAGTCGACGACGCCGACGCCGCCGCCGCCACGGCCAAACCTCACGAAGAACCGGTCGCTGAACAACGAGAGGGAAAACGGCACTCGGTTGTTCAACCAGGTACTGGTGCCGGTCCCAGTGCAACCCGCCCGCGACAGCAATTGGATGCGACTTTCGACCGTGTCCGCCCCACGCCCAACAGGCGTCACAGTCACAGTCCCTTCTCTGAGCACGTCCGTTCCCCACCCCCGACAGCAGCTCTATCGTCTGATCTACTCCCTTCTCCATCTCCAGCCCCTCCTCCAGCTTCTGACCGCGTTGCCCCCGCATCGTTTCAGCTGGGATACAACCAAGGGCTCGAACGCCTGGGGCCTACCGTCGGGGAGCCCCAGTTGCCGGCGTTGGATGTCGTTGCGGAGAATCCTTCCGGTGAACCAAGTTTCCAGCCCTCCAACAATACGCCTGCTGCTTCTTTTCCAAAGCGTCCCAGCCTTGGTTCCCGCCGTCAGTCGCTGCTGGCCCCGTCTCATCAGTATCTGATCAACAGCTTGTTGGATCCCGGGCCTTCTGCGGAACACGACGCTGCTGCCAACGGTCGCTTCGCCACTTATAGCGCAGGAATGGCACGCAAGATCTGGGTTAAGCGGCCCAACGGGTCGGCCACATTGGTCCCGATTTCAGTTGATTCTTTGGTGGACGAGCTACGGGACCAGGTTATCATGAAGTATTCGAACTCCCTCGGCAGGACTTTTGACGCTCCCGACATTGTCATCCGCATCACTCCGCGAGACGGTTCGAATAGGCAGGCAACCCCCGACCGGATGTTGAGCCCAGAGGAGCCGTTAGCTACCGTCGTGGACTCATATTATCCTGGGGGTCAAGCGATTGAAGAGGCCCTGATCATCGATATCCCTCAGCGTCGCACACCTAAACCCTCTCCGCGCCATTCGGTGTATTATAACCATCATTCCGAACCGGGCGAACATGGCGAATACTTTCCCCTCATGCCGGCGAATCCTAATGTCCCAACACCGCCGACTCATCCGTCGAACTCGACCGCCAGTGTAAACGCACACCCCGCCCCGTCAATATCCATATTGACAACAGGAATGGCGCCTCCGCTACCCTCTCCAGGTAGTCGTGGGAGTCGACATCCTCGTCGGCCGCCTCTGACTCGTCATGCTACTAACTCGCCCACCATCCTTAACCAGACACCAGTACCAAAAGGTCTGTCAGCTCTCACCTCTGGGAGCCACTTGTGGCAGTCTGTTATGCTTCGATGATCGCTAACCTCGGGTAGATGCTGGTGTTGCTTCCAGTTCCATACCTCCTCAACCTGCCCCGTCCATACCGACTCCGCCAGGCCCACCACCGGAATCCCCTCAGACCAAGTCTCTTACCCCGCCAGCACGTGGTGCGTCGCCACGCCCACGCCCTTCGACGTCTTCCGCGAAGCCGAAAAAGACCAGCGCGCCACTATCCTTGAGCGGAGCCTTTGGAGGCCTTATTGAGGGCACTGTACCACCAATTAATGTCCTAATCGTTGAGGATAATAACATCAACCAGCGGCTCTTGGAGGCTTTCATGAAACGGCTCAGCGTGCGGTGGAAATGTGCTGCCAATGGCGAAGAGGCTGTGAAGAAATGGCGCCAAGGCGGTTTCCATCTCGTACTCATGGATATCCAGCTACCTGTCATGAATGGCTTGGATGCAACAAAAGAGATTCGAAGGCTGGAGCGCTTGAACGGAATTGGTGTGTTTCCCAAGACCGCCGACGGACGGTCGAGTGCTGCAACCGCCAACGTGGCATCGCCGCCAGCAATTGCGGGCAATAGTGACCCCTTGAAGGAGGAAGACACATTACACGATTTGTCTCTGTTCAAGAGTCCTGTCATTATCGTAGCCTTGACGGCCAGCAGTCTGCAAAGTGACCGTCACGAGGCACTGGCGGCTGGCTGCAACGATTTCTTGACTAAGGTACGTATTTCAATGCTGCTGCTAAGCCCCTTCAAAGGCATCCAATCAACATGCTGACCAATTTCCCCAGCCGGTCCGATTCGAATGGCTAGAGCAGAAAGTGACGGAGTGGGGTTGCATGCAAGCTTTGATCGACTTTGAAGGCTGGCGCAAATGGCGCGGATATGCCGACGATACTCTGCCGTCGCCGACTTCCGAAGGTCATACGAGTCCCATGCAAACGGGCGGAGACGGAGCTTTGCGGAAATTCTCGCCCGTCGTACCGCCATCTCCGTCTTCTATTCTAAGTCAAGGAGCCAACAAAAGGGAACGTAAGACCCTCAGCTTCCCTAAACCCATCGATGTTACTCCCGAAGACTCCTCGGGCAGTGGGAGCGGAGAGGGATTGGACTCGCCGGGCAGTCCTTTGACATCAGTCCCTGTGGCCGACGGCTCCGCGGATCCCGATGTATTATAATGGAGAGCGGTGCTTTGTTCTTTTCGGTGTGGATCGTTCAAATTGAGTCCATGCTGGTGTGGTATGTGTTGTGTGCATGTTTTCTTTATCTTTGTTCTAAACATTTCCCGCTATTTTGCGTCTTCCTATGGATACCCAGCATAGCCATCGTCGATGTTCTTCCTCCCTCCCTTCCTTTCGTCTGCTGCCTCTCCCACAGCAGCCAGTCTCTTTTGTCATTGGCGTTCTGACGGTCATTGTGTTGATTCACGGACCTGCTTCGGGGACATTGCTCACGCATACGAATGAGTTGCCCTTTTAACTGCTGTTACTTTGTTTTGCTTTGGAGGAGGGGCATATGCTTGCTTCGTAGAATTTTGCGGTATATCATAGATCGGTGTTTGCAAACTGAGGGTTTGCTGAGGTTCTACTTCTATGTATATTTTGCTTGCAAAAATATTAGCTGAGGGTGTCTCTTACTCACGATCTAGTTGAACCCTAACTAGGAGTACATTTGGGTCTAACGGGCTACTATCATAATGCTGTGTCGTGGGTGAAATAGGTATATTGAGTAGTAGCCCACCAATGTAGTGATAGGACAAGGCTATAAAAATACATTCATCGCTCAGGGGAAGGCGATCCGCCTAGGAAGGATAACAACAAGCTCCTCCAAATATCAATCAAGATCTGTATAGTACAGCTGAAACAGGTAACAAGGCATACAAATACATCCATCGTCCGTCCGCACTGCGCAACGAACGTGCTATACAAGACAAGATCCATGTCTTCCAAATGACCCTGAGGAAAGAAGGGACAGATATTAGATTAAACTTCCACTCGGGTCGGGATCTTGACCTGGCCCTTCTTCCGGTCGTAGCTGGGGACACCGTACCGCCGACCAGGGGCACGAGCATTCCGACCATCCTTTCCGGTGGTTTCCTGGCTAACAACAACGTCGTTAATACGGAACTCAAACCGAGAGCCCTCAACTTGCACTCTCTGAGTTTGTTTCTCCTTACGCTCCTCGGAGCGACGCTTGCGCTCCTGGTCGGCCTCCTCTTCCTTTTGGAGACGAGCTTTATAGAGCTTATGGTGCTGGGCTCCCTCATTAGGCATGAGAATTTGTTCACGCCTACTGGCGACCATGTGCGGGTGCGGGATACGCACGTCGGCTGGCTGGAGGACCTGGTGTTCATCCTCGCCTTTGCCAACCACTTCAATGTGGGAGGGATTCTGGGTGATACGGCTTATAGTTTCGGAGGGATCAAGGGCATCCTTAGCGGCCTGCTCGTGTTCTAGGGCTGGGGCGGCGGAGAAGACGCGGCCAGCGTCGACACGGTTGAATTGGCGGGACTCGGAGACGGGGTAGAAAATTTGGGGGTCAGTTAACCGGTGAACGGGCAGGTCGTTAATTTCTTCGTGAGGCATATCGAGAGGCGTTGTCGGAACCATCTCGTGGATTGCACGAGCGTAGGGCAAGGCTAGAAGTTTACCCTAATCAGAACTATTAGTGAAGTTCGACAAACAGCAGCTGAGATAATCAGATGATATAACAATGATAGGGGCCTCGGCGTATATCAGCATAGTAGGCGTTGTAACCATTCCCAGAGACTGGGTCATAAAGACTAATCGAATTTATGTTTTTCTCATCATTGAACCGAAGGTACTTCCGCTCGGAAAGCACAGGGGGAAGGGGGAGTGAATGATGCAGAGTGAACAAGGAAAAAGCAAACGGAGCGGTAAACATACCTGTTCCTTCATCCTCTTTTCCAACTCGACCAACCGAACTACAGCAGCAACTCTCCTCATGTCGACCTTCAGCTCAACACTGACAGCCCGCACACTCTTCTTTTGATTCACAACCCGGTTGTGGATCTCACTCCGCAGCTCCTCACTGAGAATATTCTCTGAGCGGTAATGAATATTTTGCGGGAAGGTTTTTCTTTGAATCTGTTCCTCAGACTGTTGCTTGTTCAAGAGCCGTGAGAGATAATTCGTCGAGCCTGGTGTGTGATGTTTCAGGAAAGCAGCGTCACCATTCAGCCAGGTAAACATGTGCTGGCGAAGTCTTGTTTGAGGGGCTACTGTGGAGGAGAATGATCGGCATGACCGCCGTGGCCTGGATGAGAGGGAATTCAAGGAGGATGTCGAGGAGCAAGTGGAAGATGGGGAAAGGTAAGGGAGGAGGGAGTTGGAGACGATCTGGTTCTGTATTCGGGGAGCCATGGTAGGTGGGGAAATGGTGGGTGGGTACGTGAGTGGAAGGGAATATCCGAAGTCAATGGGCCTAGGTCTGGGTAACTGCAGTCCAATTGACTTGGTGAGGGGTGCGTTGGAGGGGCGGGGGTGGATGGAGAGGGAGAAGGTTGGATGACATTGAGGTTGAAAGAAGAGCACGAAAAGGAAGAACGGAAGAAACTTTTCGGCGCGGTGCTAGTCACGTGAATGCGCGCCTACCCAGCCGCGCTTGTCCCGATCGGGGGCCTGGCGCCCATCCGATTCTCTCTCCATCCATGTCCATCCGGTCAATCTCCATCGCTATATCTAGGTATTCGCTGCTCCATCGAGCATTTAAGGCAAGCCGTCAAGTCAATTACCAGTACGGAGTACAATGCTATTCGTTAAGCTGGTACAGAGTACATTTGGAGCAATTTTCCGCGAAGTCAGCAGGAACGCAGCCGACTCGACACGCCTCTTCCAGGCGAGCTTCCGCTCAAGCAACCGACAACCTGACGGAACACAAACAATCACAGCGACGAAAAGAAATTGGGTAATACGAATCGTAATATCCGCCACTACTCTCACGTAACCCAAGCCACGACGCTGCAAAACCTGATGCGAATAATTGACGGAGCAATGCGCTACAGTCCCAGCCGGCCAACAGCAGCCGACATGCCTCTTGCTCAAGGACCGGAGTAAGACAAATAGAAAATTTCCCAGAAATGTATCTCAAGTGTATAGGTACCCAGGTAAACGCCCCGCACAATGATTGGCTGCTGTCCAGATGAATGCTGCAAACACTGTACCACCACACATGAAGATGGTGATGGATCCTGGATCCAGTGCAATGACTTTCGCTTGGTTTTCCTTTGCTTCTGGATTTGGTCTGTGAACGCAACCCCCTCCCGTCCCACCAGTCGGGGAGGTCAAATAGAAGGGCCTGAAGGATCAAGCAAAGGAACCAGGAAATCCCCACCTGCAGAAATGAACACGTACGGATAATGAAGAAAGAACGAACAGGCAATCAAACCCCCTCCATGTAAGGAGAGTTCATGAGAGAGCAACTATTAGGGAACCATCTGAACACAGAACGCAACAACACAGGGTATGAAGGTGAGGTAAACCGTGACGACAGGGCAAGCGAAACAGGCAAACTTGGCAATGAAAATCCTCATGGGCTCCTGGTGGTATTAAAGAGAAAACCCACACGCACACAAATGCAATGTCTCCCACCCAAGAAAGAAAAACAGCAAACGCGACATGTATAGTAACAGCGCCCCTGATCCCATGCTATCGGCAAGCACAGCAAACGAATGGAATACAATCATGAAAAGCAAGCTGAAGAAGCGAGAGCCCCGTGGTCCTTACTCCCAGGAGGAAGGCGAGCCTCCAAATGCTGATCTAGCTCATGAAAACAAGAAAAATCCCTAATGCGCCAGGTAGCCCAGTAATCATCAAGCATGTCGGACATAATCTCCACAAAATATGCGTCTTCTTACCGGCCCATCATATAATCGGGGTAATAGGAATTGTAGCCTCCCATATTGGGTCCCGAAGCTCCCCCGGTAAGCTGAGGGGGAGGGGATACCATTGGGTTCATCGGGTTAGTCCGGATTCCAAGTCCCGAATTGGCATTGAAAGCACCGTTGTTGGGCAAGGGTGCATTCGGACTCCCAGACGGATGGACGGGACCATTGTTTCTGATTGCCATTGGGGGGGCCAGGCCTGGAGGGGCGGACAAGCCCGGTGGCGGACCACTGACCGTTGAGAACATATGATTGTGCATCCCACCGAGACTACTGCCCCCAGGTACACCACCTTGAGGGGCCATGGCATTGGACGCGCTCATGGAGCCCGGTTGCCCTGAACGGACTCCAAGGGGGTTCTTTGAGAAGCTCAGACGAATACCAGTCTTGATGCTATTGGACAATTTGACGCCATACAGCTCGTTGAGCGCCTTGCCGGCGGTGCCCACGTCATCGAACTCCACAAAGCACATAGGACCGTTCTGTTTGTTTCGGAAACACAGACGCTTGTACCCGCGTTGTTTGGAGAACAGAGCCTTCAGCTCTTCTTCCGAAGTGTCCGGAGGAAGGTTTCCGACGTACAATGTATTGCACGGGGGATTCATATCATTCGGATTAGCAGCAGGGAGACTGTGGCGAGGTACATGTGGATTGCCGTATGGGAACCCATGGCCCGCCCCTACATTGTTCATCGGCTGAGGAAAGGCTGAGGCGGGGTTCGGAACCCCAATGTGCGCGGTTCCCCCTGTATTGTAAGGCTGGAGTGGGGGAGAGTTAAGATTGGTAGTCAAGGACAAGTTACCAAACTGGCTATGCAGCATCTGAGGGTTCGTGGAGCGACGAGGAGCGGAAGCAGAAGCCGAATGCCCGTTTTCGGCATAGCCCACAGGATCCTTGAGTATCGCTCCCGTATCTTCGTCAATATCTTGATCGATCATGGATTTACCACTAACTCGTGGAAGCTCGGGAACGCCATTTCCAATAGGGGACTGGGGGGAGAAGATACTGTGAAGCCGTTCAGATGGGGGCAGCGCATCGCCAGTTGAAGGTCCGGGGGTCGCGCTCAATTTCTCCAGGGTCTGGAACGTCTCGTTGAAGCGCGACGACTGTCGCGGCAAGCCCCCATTGACATGACCCAGCAAGCCCCGCGTTGCGGTGTGGTCGATCGTGTTTCGCCTGGGGGCCAGAGAGGAGCCAACCGAGCCGTAGAACTGTTCCACAACCATTGTGGCGTCGTTTTTTGAATTCGGCTTGCCGTCAAGTAAGGCTCGCGCTTCTTCCGCTGCAGCTAGCGTGCTGAAGCGTGCGACCGCACACAGGTATCCATTGTCTTCCGGAGCGTCGGACGGTATAAAATCGGCATCCACAAAATCTTTGGCAAAGAGCAGCATGCTACGCAGAGCGTCGCGACTTGTATTGCGTGGAAGTTTGCGCATTAGGATCACACCGCCGCCAGTTCCATTGGCTGGTCGAATGAAGCCGTTGAGGCTCTGCGCCGACCGATCCGAGTCGCCTAGACGCATGGCAGTCGATGAGACGTTATCGAAAGTCGGGGAGGGGCCGATCGGGGAGAATGGGTAGGTAAATGAGGGACCTAACGAAGTTGGGGCCTGCGATGCGGGCGTATTGTACACGTCGGTCGACATCGCATTCTGAGCCGTCGAGGGCGCCTGGGAGGACGAGAACGGCTGGTGTGTAGGCGACGCGCCCGAGGAGACCGAGGGCGTGCGCTGAGTAGTACTGTAAGAGCCTGGACTCGTACGGGTAGATTGATTCGAACTGCCACTCATGCCTCGCGGACCGAGATTCTAAGGCGTCGAGTCGAGTCGAGTTGATCGATTAACCCCACGAGCGGACGACGGGAGCACGGGCTCCTCGTAAGGTAAGGAGCGGGAGGCAAGCGGATGACAGATGGGAGAGAGGCTGGACAGGCCCAACCGGGAGACTATTAGAAACAAGGGAAATATTGTAAGGACCTGTGTCGGCCAGATGATATGATTCAATACGCTGACGCAGTCTTGTCGAGAAAGAAATGCGATGGCTTGAATCACGCGCGACTGAAATCGCGGAATTCGTGTTTAAGGAGGTAAGGATGCGACGGACCGAGGGTCCGAGAGAGAGACAGAAATGAGCCCAGCACGACGGAATGAATTGATAACCAGATGCAAAAGGAATGGTTTGTGCGATCGATTTAGGAGAGTAGTATAGGTGAAGGGTAGATGAAAATCGAAGTGAATAGGGGAGGATGGGGGAGGATGGCAGGAAACACAGACGGAGCGAGAAAGAAGATGGTGAAGGGGGAGGGGTTGGAGGAAATGGGGTGAGGAAGAGGGAGGGAGAGAGAGGAGGGAGGAAGAGGGAGAGCGCGAGAAAGAGACAGGACAGTTCGGGGAAAGGATAAAGTTAGATTGGGTTTGGACTTTTTGGGGGGGGGGAAAGAGAGAGAGAAGAGAGGTGATGGTACTGGTAGCGGGTGGGAGGGGGAAAGCACGTTAAGTAAGTCCCGTAGGCAGTCGTGGTAGTATGCCTGGGAATTCGTCGTTGTAATGGTTGTGTAGTGGTTGTAGAATCGAGGTAATAAGAATCAAATCAACCACCGCAATCCGAGCAATTTGGGCATGTAGCAACTAGTACTCCCGACGAGGACGGAAAAGTGGTTGACGAGATTATGAAAGGGGGAAGACAAGAAGAAGGAAAGACAAGAGCTCGGGACAGGTGACGGGGAAGACAATGATGATGATGATGATGATGATGACGATGATGCCGGGCGATCGGGACAAGGAACGGTAGTAGGCAGTGGAAGTGGAAGGATGATAACAACAACAATAATAATAAAGAGTGAAGATTGATTGAATGAATGTCAAGTCCGGAACGGTCCTTTAGGGAGTGGACTTGGCCGGTCCTTTTTAGTTTTAGTTTTAGGGGGGAACTGGGAAGAGAACTTGGAGGGGGGGGGGAAACAGTAAGTACCTACCTACTGTACAGTGTACAGTCGTGACTAGATAGATACTGACTTACTGAGGGCGGCCGACCGGCTGTCTCGTCAGTCGTCTGGCCTGGTCCACGGATCGAGTCTGGCTCCGTTCCAGGGAGAGCGACGGCCAGTCGGGAGGGCCTTAAGCCTGTCGACTAATCCCCGAGCTAGACGGTTCGAAGGCGTGACTAAAGAGGCGCCGTCCAACGAGCGGGCTTGCAGCTGAGGCGCGACCCGGCAGTTTAGATGACACGACGCGCTATCAATGATGGGGACTGGAGAGAGCCGATCCTAATGGTCGGCTAGTGGGTTACAGCTGCCTGTGCCTGGAAATCTGGAATATCTGCATCCATCCCTCAATCACCAGCCAACCAACCCCCAAACGGATCATGGAGGCGTCGGGGCCTACTAGTACTCCATGGCAGGGACACTTGACAATTATCTCTGCATCTAGACCACCGGGACCTCAGAGGAAGACTGCCCGATCGCGGCGATATCACGCAAACAACTGAAACAAAGAGGGAGAAGCCCCCGGATGCGACACGCTGGTGCGTGCGCCGAGATCCCCGGGCCGTGGCGGATGGGAGCAAGAGGCCCTCACGCTCTCCGATGAGGATTATTCATTCGGTCTAGATAAGTTCGATTACCGTCGCCGTAAATACGATACGTCCACTTAATATAGGGGTATATGGAGATAGTACCTGTGGATTGCATGAGACCGAGAAAAGGAAAAAAAAAGGAATGCTGCCATCATGGAGAGATCGAGATCTATCTATCTCTCTATCTTTCTAGTTGGTTATCTATCCGAACTTACCAGTCAGCCAACATGGCTCGAACTCCATCATCTACCTCCCTTCATCCCACCGATGGGGCTCCGGGACATCCTCATCGGCCATTCAGCCATCATTGAAGGATTTGGGGGCTTCAAAGCATCTCGCTCTAATGATCTCTCTTCTAATTTCCTCTCCACTCGTACTCCAGCGATATATGACGAAGATCTTTCCCGTGCGATAAAGGCAAAATCCAGCCCAACCATGTTAATGAGAACCCTATCCATCCATCCAGCTGATCACGGGGGGTGTTGCTCTGTACGACAGAAAGCCACCCCGCGGGGCATACCCATGGAAAATGAGAAGTGATTCTGCCTTACCTCCCGAGAGATACCTAGCTTGCTGCATCGCAGTCAACGAATAAGACGAATCTAGTCGGTGACAGACAATCGGCATCTTTATTATAGCCCTGATCAGTTCCGTCTCGGCGGTAAGGAGTATAGTTGCGAATCCAGGGAAGCATGATGATGACTGTGCTTCATAGCAGACGGGATCCAGCATATGAACCCCGATCATTCCGTTCAGAGGCTTACAGATTGAGACCATGTGTTAGATGAGTGATGGGTAGATTGCGCCCATGTACGAGATAACATTTTCCAAAAAGGAAGTTGAGTAAGCAAATCAACAGAATAAAAGCGTTCACCAAGTCTCACTACATACCTACGCAATCATACCGATAAGCACATCCTGGTACGTTAAATAGTCAGACCGAATTACCAGGATGCTCTTCTTCGAATAGCCCGACCAACCAGCCAAAATATGGCCCGATGAGGCAAAACGCTTACGTCCAGCTGGCGCGATGTACGAGACCTGTCCGGACATGGACAACATGGGCAAGCATGAGCGTCCATAGGTACCATTTTGTACCTCAGTAGGGATGACTGGGAGAGGCGGGCCCTGGTGGTGTGGCTGCCACGAATCCATGGAAAGACAAACTCTGACGCTGATCTGCCACCTGAAATCCCCCATGACAGCCAATCATCACGGCCCGTCAGACATCTGGACTCCGGACTGGTTCGTTCTGTGCCTCATTCGCAGAACGGGATTGGCCCATGACTGACCCTCGATGCGCGGCAGTTGGGACAATGAGAGGGGGGGGGGG
>KV907506.1:515915-582812 GCA_001990825.1 Aspergillus carbonarius ITEM 5010 | reverse complement strand
GGGGGGGGAGGGAATCCTTTCAGTGGGTTTGGGGCTAGAGTGTAGGTAGAACCACTAAAGCCTGGTCATACTCGCCCATCATGCATGCAGAGCACCATGTCACGGTATCCCGGATTGCCGCTCATCCCGGAAATGAAGGCTGCTGGGGTAGTGGCACCGATGACTCGCAATTTACAAGTACCATAGCAGTGGAGGTCAGATGTCAGTATGCGCGACTTTTCCCACAGATCTATGTGCAGGTTAGGTAATGTAGACATTAAATTAGAGGGGCTTTGTCAAGTCCGACATCTCGTCATATTGATACTTAGATGTACTCCTTGAATTTCGAGATTTCCCCCCCTTCTTATCTTCTTATTTTCTTTTAATTTTTCGCGCCTAAGGAGCCGCGTCAATGCAGAAGTGAGCCGAGACTGAAGACGTGAATCAAGGATCAAACACCCTTCTATTGTCGCAGTTATGGTTGGATAAGATTGGACGATCTAGGTAGCTGCTTCATGACAGTGCTGATCTAAGTCACGGAAAGCCAAGTGGTGCTGCCTCCTGCATGGTCACCTGCCAGCCTAGGGTGCAAGGGAGCAGCATGCACAAAGTACGGAGGTCGGGACTTTTTCCTCGCTCTCTGATCCCATCAATGACTTTGTAAGAAATAGTGAACACGAATGAGAAAACGAAGCCCAAAAGAAATTCATGACTCCTAAAGAAGATCGGATAGAACCATTCGGGCGGCTATTTTCTTTTTCGAGTCTACCGGTGCATGGCATCTGGCCTTTTTCACCAACAGGTACTAAAGTGGAGGAAGACGCCGTCTTTCCCGTCTTTCTTGGTTTGCCTGCGTATTCCCTATCCACCTTGCAGATGGGCACCCTGCCTGATCCCGGACGTGGCTTCAGCATTATCTCCATAGGCTCAAGGAATGCATGTCTTTTTGTGCAGGGCGGAAATGCCATCCCTGCCAGTCATAATGGCTAATACCCAACATGAGGCAATAAGGCAGCACTTTGGAACCATTGTAAGGCCTGGAGACGTAATTTCATATATCTCAAGCACAGATGCAGTACGTAATCCACTCACATAATGTACATAATTCTCAACCCATAAATTCCAAGAGTATAGCTCTAAATAAACGCCATAAGAAATGCCAGCAGCACCACATTCGAAGAAACACGTTCCGCTCCGGAAAAGCCATCGTCATCCATCCCAATGATGATAGTCACCTTGTTCCACCCGAGCTTCCGCTGCTCGGAGAGCGCACCATGCAATTATACAGACGTTCATCCTTCAGTTTTGTACCTTCTTGCTCTCTTGGACAAGGCCAGCCTGTAGGATATGCCAATAATCAGTTAATCAACCCAGATTCAGATCGTCTCTCCTCCCATGCGCAAGGGCCGTTGTATATGGTAACAACGTACCAGGCTTAGTAACCGCCAAACGGAGCCACTGGGCTGTGCTCCAACACCAAGCCAGTACTTGGCTCGAGACCGATCGAGCGAAATCTCCTTGTATGCTTTCGCGGTGCGGGCTTCCTCCTCGGACAGGTTTGTAGGGCGCTGGGGAACGGGGTTGAAGGTGCCGATGACTTCGAGGGGCTTCGAATCGCGAGCCGACCTGCAAATTAGTTGTAAATCAGCTTTCGATCCCATCGTTACTTGGAGAACAATCCACTGAATTGCTCATGGAAAGTGTGATAAATCGATCTCCGGATTCATGAAAAATTTACCTACCGTGCCTGAGCAACAACAATGTTGTAGAACGGCTGGTGCCTGTTTCCGAAGCGTGAGAGACGAATGCGAACAACCATATTGACAGCTGGCTTTTGCAATTGGGAGGTCAACAGGAGGGGCAACTGCGCAGCAGAAGGGCAACTTGATCGATCTGAAGCAGACCAGACTCCGACTCCGCGGCAGTTTCCAGCGTGCCCGGGAAATCTGTCGGGCCGAAAGGGCGGAATCCGGACTAGCGCCGGCCAGTGGGGAGGACCCGATAACAATGATGCAATCCCATACTACTCCCGTACGACTACCTAGCACTACTATAGACACCACCCTCCTCCTGGCTACAACTTTTACCCATATCTATTGCATCGAGGATAGTTGGTTAGCGCTGTGTCCTTTCGGTATAAATCCTTACTGGTACATCTGTTGTATGCTCTATCCCGCACTCGCTAGGTGGAGTCCTTTCCCCGCATTATCTCGATACTATAGTAGATCTGCCAAGATGTCTTTGAAGGTGAGTAACAAATTCACCAGTGTCGGTCCAAAGGAGATTTCCCACCCAGCTCACAAAGAGGTACAACTAGGCTATCTCGTCAAAGGATGCCGCTTCCTTAGACAAAGACCTGATGGAAATAGGCGGATGGTCCTTGGACCAATTGATGGAACTAGCTGGACTCTCTGTCTCTCAAGCTGGTGAGCATACAGTCCCATCCTCGGTGACATGAATCTAGAACACTGACATCCAAGTCTACCGTATACATCCTCCGAGCTCAGGTAAGGATGTTCTCGTTGTCTGCGGCCCAGGGAACAACGGTAAGCTAATTACAGCCACCTGCCTCCCCCCGGAACGATCTCGGGTTTAACGCCCCTCTCCCCTCAGGTGGCGATGGCCTGGTAGCCGCTCGCCATCTAGCTCAATACGGCTACAAACCATCCATCTACTACCCCAAGCAGGGCAAGAACGAGCTCTACCAGGTATGCCATTACATTATGCGGCATTGCACCATATATCTATCACTCACGTCTTTAATTTTGAACACACCATCAGCGTCTCAAAACCCAACTCGAGAACCTCTCCGTCCCGTTCGTTTCCGATCTGGCAGTAGCCATCAAGTCATCCGACTTCCTCGTCGACGCCATTTTCGGCTTCTCCTTCGGCGGTCCTCTGCGTGAACCTTTCCCAACCATCATCTCTCAGATAGAAACAGCCTCCATCCCCGTGTTGAGTGTCGATGCACCCAGTTCCTGGGACATCGAGAGTGGACCTCCCGAACAGGGTCCGGGATCCAAGTTTATGCCAGAAGCGCTCATCAGTTTGACGGCTCCCAAGCCCTGTGTGAAACATTATACGGGACGACACTTCCTTGGAGGAAGATTTCTGACGAAGAGTATCGCGGAAAAGTATGGGTTGGATCTACCTCAGTATCCAGGCATTGATCAGATTGTTGAAGTCGGTGTTGATACTGAGGGAAAACTCTGAATAGAATCGGGCTTTGCTGCCTTCAACAGGTGGCATGCATTGCAACACTGAAGTATGGGGCCTGCGCCCGACCAAGGTTAATATGAATACTTCCAGTAATGGCCACACTGAATGTGTCATTCTACAAGGCGCCAGAGATTCTGGGTAGCTTTGTCCGTAACATGGCCAATGTTAAATTCATGCGGTGTAGTGTGTATCGCTATCATTAACTAGAAGTGTATACGTGCTATAGACAGCATAGTGAAGCAGACCACAGATGCTCCATGAAGAGCAATGATTCCTCATGACAGGGACTCCCGAATCTCGCCCATGATGCCCTTGGTTCTTGGTTCTTTACCGAGCCCAGAGCTGGAGATATTCTTTAGAACATCACCAATATCGTAGACCTCCTTGGCAGCAGTTCTGACTTCTTCGCCGAGCCCATTCACCAGAGTTCCCAGAGCAACAAGCCCGCGGTATACTGCTTCGGAATCCTTCTCACCAATGATCATCGCTGTCAGCTCTCCTAGGAGCACTAGCGCCCGTTCCGATGACTCTGGCATAGACTCCCTGCCCCCAGAGGTCAAGTAGACGGCGAAGTTAATGTAGAGTGTGGTTACGGCAATGGTAAGATTTCGGTTTGGCGTCGCCCCGCTGTTGGCCAAAGCAGACTTGACGGCGTTCAACACCTGATCGAATCTGCTCATGGTTAGGTCACGCCCGGCATCGGTTTCGAACAGATTTGCGAGCATGCGGATGGACAGCATCGCATTATTAACATTGAGCGGAGGATCAAACACGCCACTAGATTGAATCCCGGAGATGAGGTCCTTGCCACCGTAGTCTGCAGTGGCAGTCACAGGAGTAGCGGCTGCAGACAAGCGGAGAAGGTCCAGGCCCGGCAGTCTGCTTGCGGCAGGCCAGACTGTTGCAACCTTGTATAGTAAGACAACTCCAGCCTCTACTGCTGGAGACTGCTCGATATTCGAAGACTCCAACTGACCGCACAAGGTTGCGACCGTTTCTAATTCCGAAGGACTCAGCGATAAATCTTTTGACCCGGAGGATATGACATGCTGATTAAGCTCCTGCAACTTCTTGGCGATCACTTTGAGATTGGCGGACTTAATGGAAAGATAAGATTTTTGCGGAAGGACCTTGGGACGGGTTTCAGGGACGGGGGGCGATTGCACATCTCCAGGACGGTAACGCCTCTCTTGACCCCAGGGATCGGCACCGGCAGGGCTTTGATCCTGCGATGGCTGACCAAGAGTCGCACCCTGTGTATTCTGGACAATAAACTGCGCCACCTGATCAAGATAATTCATTGACAGTTCATTGTCCTGGATGAACTTGGTCGCGGCCTCGTAAGGGTTCTGAGAGACGTTGAATGGAAGTTTGAGAGGAGGTTTCCCGTCTTCCACATCAACGTCGAACACGTAGTCGTAATCTTGGCCGAGATACTCCGTTTTCCTTCCACTGCTAGCGGCGGAATCCACAACCGTGCCGACTGCGATCCATTCCCGTGAAGCTGCCGACCAAGTGTGAGCAGTGACACTACCATCGGCCTCACGGATCATCTGCACCTGTCCGTCCTTGGTGCCGGACTTCTGCCTGAGAAACTCCGGGCCCGGAAGCTTATCTTTGTTTATTTTCCCAACCTGCTGCTCCGGAATTGCCGATTCCTTCACAGTCTTCTCAAACTGTTGCACTACTTCAGCACTTGCCATTCGATCCTGGCTTCGGCTAAAGACCCGTGTGATCCGGTCACTGGCTCCTGTGACTATGTCGCCGTTATCCTTGCACACTGCAACGCTCCAAACAGAAATGGCAGGGTGTGTGATAGTTTGTACGCACTGCGTACCCTCCCAGATCCTTACCGTTCGATCCTCTCCGGAGCTGACCAACTCGCCCGAAGGTAGAGCAGCCAGAGAGTAAATAAAGCTCTCGTGACCATGAATCTCACCAACAAGTTGGCCTTGTATGGTAAAAAGTCGAATCACCCCATCGTTGCTTGCAGAAGCAAAATGCGCACCAGTGGGGTTTGAGGCGGGCACCTTGCAAAGAGCTCTCACAACGTCCTGGGAATCTTTGATCGTCTTCAGTAGGGTCCCAGATGTATTGTATATACGTATATGCTTGTCGGCGCAGCCTAGACAACAATTAGTATTTCCAAGGAATAGCCCAGCCATAATATCTGGACGAGGCGCGCTTACCCGTGATGATTGTATCCTTATCATAGGCGAGCACTGTCCAGACACTTCCTTGGTGGCCTTCCAACACAACATCGGATTCCCATTTACCCACCTTCCACAGCCTAGCTGTAGAGTCCCAACTTCCGCTGACCACCCATCCACCCTCGTGTGACACATCTAGTGCACAGACATTATGGGTATGCCCTAGGAGCATAGCATCTGCATTGTCATCGGCAGCTTTGCCTGGTTGTCTGGCTTCGATGATAGTATCTTGACCACCGGATAAGACAAGTCCATCGGGAAACTGGGGGGTGGGTGGATAGTATGCCAAGGCGTTGATAAAGGCCGAGCCGTGAGAGGTGATAGTGTAGTCATAAGACGGAGGCGGGGTAGAGACTAGCTTCCAGAGTCGTACTGTAGCATCGCGCGAGGCTGAGAATATAGCATTGGCGTTGGGAAAGGCCACGGCGCGAACCTGAGGAACAGAAGCAAATGGGTCAGCGGCCGACAATGGAGGGGTTGGTTGGAGCTGAGAGGTGGCAGCGTCAACAGCCGGGACATTCTTACATCATCGCCGTGACCCTCCAGAGAAGCGGAGATCTTGAACTCAGGCATACATAGACCAGTCCACTGGGTTGGGGGAGGATGAAGGGAAGCTGGCGGGTGTCAAATGGATGAGTTGGAAGTAAAGCAGACGACGGGGGCTTCAGCGCACCTTTGAGGGGGGGGGTTCCTAGTAAGTTCACCTAGTGAGTACCTGAGCAGCTAGAGGGCCATGGGACCATCCGGGGCAATCACGTGGGCGGTGGCCTGTCCGTCGCCTGGGAAGAAGTTACTAGAAACGGAGGCTGGGTTGATAAGCACGCCTTCCTCACAACCGTTACTCCGTAGTCAGTCACCTTATCACCGGTGTTTGCGGGCGCATCAATTCAAAGTTGATGTATCAAGTTGGTCAGAAGAAGTACTCATTTCCGACAGGAGATCCGAGGTGCTGGCTAGTTAGATTTCGGACAGGCGCACATCAGCCGTCCAGATAGAAGTACTACTTATTATGTATCCTGCATACCATCATTGGTAATTGGCGCCTCTGATGCTAGGCAAAAGAAAAAAAAAAAAAAAAAAAAGGAAACTATATACTGTATAGTACTAGATAGGTACCATCGCGTGTCTCCAGGGCCGTCTGTAACACTGTGGACATTACAAGGACTGACCACCCCAATCATGCAATCCTCCAAGCTGGTTGCCATTTCATGGATAGGTCTATGATAGTGTACTATCTTCTGTACTGTGTTAACACTGTAGCTTCAGATACTCTCCACGTGGAGCTCAGTATAGATACCAGATAGGGATATTTACCCCTCACGTGCCATTTGGCACTAGACCCCGATAGGCTTAGGGCGGCGACGGCCGGCGACGATTCGAGCGAATATCAAAAAGTACCAAACTCCCACGGCATCATCTCATAGCTTTCGTTGCTCTGGGCTTGTGTCCCTCTCCACTGTGTCTGCAAAAGCGCCGGTGGCCGATTTCTCTTATTAAAGGCTACGTCAGTGGGAGACTGTTCAGTTCCCCTAATTCCGTCCCCTGCCTCTCCTTTCTTCTACCTCTCCGATCATTTTTAGAACAACCCCGCTACCTCGGCCTGATTGATGACTTGACGAGACCGACGAATTTCCTTGTGTATTTCTACGCCATATTCATCTCTCGTGCCTTCTGCTCGGCCGTCATCCTTTTCTCCGTCTGCGACGGTTCAAAATCGGTTTCTTTCAGTCGCAAGTGCACGCCCGATCACTTAACGGCCGCTAAAATCGAATGCGACTCATCCCCCGCTGCATTTGACCTTGTATATTATTCAAAGTGAAGTTTGAAATGGCTTCAGGTAGGATCGCTGTGGTGAAATCATTCTCCAGAGCAATTGGCCGTTGACACGTTCCAGATATTCCCAAAGTCGTGCCGTTGACCTGCCACGGACACTCGCGTCCCGTGCCGCATATCAATTTCTCATCCACTGTAGAGGATGATCAATACTACCTCATCTCAGCTTGCAAGGGTACATATCCTCATGGCACAACCGCCATTTCCACGCTGACATCTAGCAGACAACAATCCTATGCTGCGAGATGGCATAACAGGTGACTGGTCCGTGTTCCCCGCATCGATTACTCCGCACACCGCACAAGCTCACCATCAGCGTCGTTCAGGATCGGAACTTTCCTCGGCCATAAGGGTGCAGTATGGCAAGCACGGCTTTCAACCGATGCAAGCATAGCGGCAACCGCCGCGGCAGATTTCTCCGCGTGAGTACTTACCTCCTTCTCCTTTCCCTTCGACCAGCGTCGTCATTTCCATACATTAACATGCCATCTCTCAATCACAGTAAAGTCTGGGATACCCACACTGGCGAATGTCTACACACCCTCCAGCACGCCCACATCTGCCGCGCAGTCGCATTTCCAATCCAGCCCTCCCCGCAGGTCGTCGCAACAGGCGGCTTCGAGAAGAAGCTCCGGATCTTCGACCTCACCCGCAGTGGAGGTAGTAACAGCTCCTCGCCCACGAGTGCTACCCCTGGCGCCGACACCATTCCCTCAGCAGTAACAAGCTATGAAATTGGCCCTGGCGTTCATGGCGGAACCATCAAATCGATTGTCTGGAACCAGGATTACAATATCCTGACGACCGCGGCAGAAGACCGCAAGATCAGATGGTGGGACCTTCGCTCGCGTCACCCAGTCGTCGAGTACGCCGTTGAAGGTACCATCGGGAGCTGCGAGCTCAATGCCCTCGCCGTCAGACCGAACGACCCTGGCATTCTTACCGTCGCGGCTGGAAAGTCAGTATATCTTTTCGACGGACTCAGTCCCGGTCGGCTACTCAAGAAAATGGATTTCCGCTATGAGGTCGCCAGTGCAGCCGTGAACAATGAGACGAGCAAATTAGTCACAGGTAGTGCTGATGATACTTGGGCGAGAGTGTATGATGTCCGCACGGATGAAGAATTGGGTACGTTGCTTTCTCTTTTCACACGACAAACTTCACGGGATACTTTCAATTGGAAGCAGAAGCTAACACCATATAGAGGTCCAAAAAGGCCACCATGGCCCAATCTGGTCCGTCAGCTTCTCTCCCGATGGCAAACTCTACGGCACAGGAAGCGAAGATGGAACGATCAAGTTGTGGAAGGCTTGCAGGGAGCCCTACGGTCTCTGGCGCTAAAGATCGAAAAGGCTATCTACTTGTAAACATACACAGGAAACAATTTTTTCATCTACCCAACAGATGCAATTTGAGGTACTGTCGCGGGCTGATTGATACGATTGGTCCAATGACCCCCACAATGCTTCCTGTGACCTGTACTGCTCTACAGAATCTTGACGGACCCGGTAAGCTGGGCGGATTCTCTTCAAGGCAGAACTCGTAGTATAGGCTAGTGGCTGAAAACTTCTAATGTACTCACCATGGCCATCCTGTACAATGAAAAGAGGAGAATTACATATCCGTTTGAACCAGCAGTACGTGACCCGCCGTCGCTATGCCTTCTCAGCCAGATTTAAGGTGTCTTTTTTCCAATCCAGACCAATACTAGTTACAAAGGTATAAGATGCCATCGCACGCCTTACGTGCCGAGGTCAATTTAAGCGTACGACTCACTCAATCATATCGATATCGTCATCACCAGCGGCAGCCGCGGACGCGGGCGCAATCTGCTGAGGCTCCTCAGGGACGGCCTCTTTATCAGCCGCGCCGGCACCAGCGTTCGCAGCTCCACCCCAATAGTCATCCATCTCCTGGTCGAGCTCTTCTTGGGTCTTCCTGGGTCGTCCGTTGACCATGCGGCGGCCTTCACCCTTGTTCTCACCCTGGCGGCGTCCGTTGGCGGATCGGCGGGTCGGCGACCGGTGTCCAGGCACGTATCTGTCGATGTGCTCGGGAGCTGGCTTGGAGACATCGCTGCGTCGGAAACCAGCGCCACCACCACGACGACCCCTACAGCGGCGTGCGCCACCATCAGGGCTGCCGCTTCTGCTGCCGGGACTCAGACTCCGAGCGTTCCGGTCACGAGGTCTCTCGACGCGATCAAATAGACTTCCCTTCGAGCGTTCCACATTATCAAATGGATTACGGTCGCGTTTTCCACCTCCGGTAGAGATAAGTGTCAAGCGGATGGGTTGGCCCTTGGCGTTCGCGCCGTCGAATTCGCTGATGGCACTTCGGGCATCGCTGATACGGTTGTAAGTCACGAAGGCAAGCCCTTCAGAGCGGCCTGCCCGATCGTAAACGAGAGAAACGTTGTTGATGGGTCCAATGCGAGTGAATAGATCCTTCGGGATAGCATGTGTTAGAAAACCAGTCCGAAGCGTCCAGAGTCAGAATTAGGCCTACCTCGAGATCACTTTCTGTAATATCATAATGGATGTTCTCGACGCGAAGCTTTGCTCCAGTAGGCGCATTGCTGTATACTTAGATTAACCATCCACCTAAGCGAGGTGGCTAAACATACTGCTCGGGAGAGGGAGAGTAGCGGTCGCCACGCGGACGTCGAGGGGCACGAGAAGGGCGTGCTGAGGAAGGTGTTAAGAATAATCGGACACGGAGAATTCCCATGGCTTTTGTGCCACGGATAGAGACTCAGAACGCACCATCTCTGTCGTCTTCATATTTGTCATGGACCCAATCACTGTAGTTTGAACGACGCATTAGCGTAACCATCGCTTGCTTTGTGGAGATGGGGAAAGTCAAAGGTGGTGGTATTACAGATCTAAGTCGGGTCGGTCTTCTCTGTATGGCTGTTGTGATCGAATAGAGAGAGAAGGTCAGCTCGAAGTCACACTAGGTATCACGTAAACAGCTCCATCATTTTGCGGCTCTTCGCGGCCGTCTGCCTGTGCAAGAGACGATGCTACGAGGCCAGCGAAAATTGCTTATCACGATGCGCGAACAGTGCTCGAAAGGAGACAAGGAGGGAGGACCTGTTGGACGCCCCATGATTAGTATAGACTCCCAAGCAAACAGAGTACGACTGCATGATGAGAGGGATGGATACCTTTCTTACGCCATCACGGCGACGACCTTGAGGAGGGCGGCGGCCGCGGTTCTGGGGTTGCTTTTGCTACACAGAGCCATGTCAGCGCACATGCAAGGTGTTTAACAAGCCAGCTTAGACTTGTCATCCCGGAGGTGTTAGCACTTCGCAGGGACCTTACAGGACGCTCCGCAATGATCTCATCCAAGCTGCGGTCCATGTTGGGCAACTCGGGAGAGATTTAACTCAGAGTCAAAAAGAGTAGAGATGATGTGTTACCGATTTCAAGACTTGCAGTGCGGTCAAGTAACTGGTGTGAATCAATGCAGCGAGAGCAGGAGGCTAAAGTCGGAGTGAGCGATCCAGGCCGAAACGCGCCTTCCAGACCGCCCAGACCATTTCCATCACGTGATCACCCCATAGTATGCCCCATCAGCCTAAGGGTTGCTTGCTTGGATAAAGGTACATGCTTTTCTTGAATAAAGAGTGGCGTCTATCCGGGGAACCCCCCCCCCCCCCCCTCCCTTCTCCCCCTACGTCGGTTAGATAGCATTAATTTGCAATAAGAGTCTGATTGTGAATCTTTGTAAACTACTTTCGCCCCGTTAGGATGGTGTACATGTTTGGAACGATACAAGCCCTCGTCCTAAGAAGAGGAATGCAGACAAGGAGAAACTCGTGAATGTGATGCAAAAAGGAAGAGAAACGACGCCTCGGTCATAGTCCTGTATGCATGGTCAAAAGGTCACCGAAGACACACCCCTCCCTTTTTGCTCCAGAAAACACCAATAGCAACCTTCATCAATATGCTCCTGAAGGGAGACAACTAGGGAATGAAAGAGGGAAACACCGGTAGTGCAATGCAAAAGACACACATTAACTTCCTCCATTAACAGAAGCGTTGCCCTGGTTGTTGTTGTTGTTGTTATGCTCTATCATCTTCTCCATGAAGCTGATATAGTCATACTTGGGCAGATCCCTGTCCTCTTGAAGGTCTGGTCCATTGTGTGGCGGCATAGTTTTAACGAGATGTTCGATTACCTCGTCGGGGATGAGAGAGTGCCGAAGGTCGAGCTCCGTGACATATGGCTACAAAAGTCAGACATTGATTGAGATTAACGGAACTCTTCGACTCCAGGAAACAACATACCTTGCCATCCGCAACCTCCCGGAAACTCTGGTATACCTGCTCGGCGGTATTTTGGTCCTCAGTCACGCTGACCATGAATCGGATGAACTGCTCAAAGCTAACACCGGCATTTTGCGCTAATCGAGCTGGACCACATGTCTCAACATAGACGTCATGCATCTCCTCTTCATCATATACGAGGCCAAGACTGGCCAGAGCAGCTGAGAATTCCAGTTCATGGAGGGTATTGGAGGAGTCGCGATCGAAGTGTCTGAAAACAGACTCGAACTCCTCCAGTTGAATTGGGGTCAGATTGGTCATGTTCCGAGCCACAAGCTGATTGTCGAGGAAAGCGAGCTTTTTGGAGATGCTGGACTTGACCAGGCTAAGCTCGTAGGAGAGTTCATCTAAGGTATATGTGGTGTAGTCATTCTCTTCAATATTCGCCTCCGCACATTGCTCGTCCAGCGCCGCAATGGTATCTAAGAACGCATCGAGGGGAGGGAGGTTGTCATTGAGTCTCTTGACATGAGCTAATTGGTCTTCTACATCACCATCGAGACCAGATATTGCAAGAGACAGCGTCTTCAGCGTTAGTGCGAAATCATTTGCTTTGTCTGCAAAGGAGCGACGGAGAGCGTTCTTGATATCCCGAATAGTCTCGTTAATAAGCTGACTACGTTCGTGCTCGTCACGCGTCAAGCCCTCCCATTCCTCATCGCAAACCTCGAGACTCAGCTCTGTCGGGGGCTCATAAGGACGAAGTCGGTATGTGCTGAGTTTTGTCTTGATGTTTCCAAGTAGGGCAGCGAGATCCGATTTCTCTGCCACCCATTGTCGCTTCTGGTTTCTTTTGTACAAGGAGAATTGACGGGCTTGCTCCTTTGCATCCTTGTATGTGCCTTCAAATGAGGACGTTTTCCACTCCTCACGTTGTGCTCTGATCACGCGCAATAGTTCCTTCATCCTCCGCTCGTAGGAATTCTGCATTTCCCATGCACCATGCATATTGTTGATGAACTTCTCCACCCGACGCCCGGCATTCTCAACGCGCTCCAGCTGGGAGAAAGCGTGGAACCAATAAGCGATGTATGTCATGAGGGACTTCTCATCAGGCTTCGCCACGTCGCAGACATCGTCGACATCGAGCAGGTCGGGGATGCCAATTTCGTTAGCTGCGATATCAAAGGCAAGTTTCATGTTCCCCCGATGGTCTTTCTTATCCAGGGCATCGAAGTCAATCAAATCCGGTCGATGAATATCCAAGAGAGCGCAGAAGGCCAGACCATCGTTCCAGCTAGTGGAGAAGTCCCGAACCTCTACCCCCTCGTAGCAAGCAGTCTTTCGTTGACACCACAAGAGAAGACCCGCCTTTGCGGTCATTCCCTCCGCGTTGATGTCGCTGATTGTGAATCGTAGAATGAGTGTCCATATCAAGCCCAAAATGATCTTCCGATTACCATCGACCACGTCCTCCGCTCCAATGTTCGTCATCGGGATCCTCCTCCCCTTGATGAAATCAAGACTCTTATTGACATTTTCGAACTTCTGCACCCGCAACTTCGGTTTCGAGGCATATCGACCGAGTGACTCCCCACCGAGGATTTCGAGCAGATGGATAAGGATGACCTGGGCACTCGACAGGATGATTAGCAACTGGAGTTCCTCTCTTTTACCGGAACACCACCGCATAGATTTCCGCCCGAAAAGGGTAGAACGAGAGATCGACTTACACCGTCAGAAAGGTCGACCACCAGATCGTCGATGAAGATCTTCCGCACCTTCAGCTTATCATTGAGCCTGCAAACGGGCAAGGATTAGTTGATTGACCTCGGCAGAGTGCATGAGGAGAAGAAAAGATTTAGGGCATGTGAGAGGAAGAGGGGAACCTGGGCCGCCTCTCAACGAGCCCCGGGGGTGGGGGTTTTATGGTACCGACCATTTGGTGAAGGTCTTCTGTTGTACATTAATCCACTGCTTTTCAACCGTCAACATGATGAATAGTGAGCGCGGTCGAAAACATCCAGGGCGGGCGCAGGAATTTGGGCGATTGAAGCACGGACTGAGGGAGCGCTTGCTGCCTGTCTGGCTGGAGGCTGACTACAGGGTGTTGATGGTGAATGGTGGACGGTGGATGGAGCCCTGGGATGGTAGGCTTGAATGGAAAAGGCAGGATCTTCAGGACGAAGTGGCTAGAACGAGGGGGAGGGGGGCCGCGATTCGTTGGTTTTCAAGAGATCGAATGGTCTAGCGGTTGGGCGCAGAGTAGTAGTGAAAGAAGAATGAATAATCGTTAGCTCGTTGGAGCGTTAGTTAGTTCGGAGGACTAGTTTGGCGGTTGGCCGTCGCAGTCCGCAGCGCGGGCCTCGACGTCTCCGAAGTACATAAGCAAAGCTAAGGCATAACTACTAACTACCTAGGCCTTACGACCTAAGAGTCATCGTTAAGGGGCTCCTCCTTCGCTGGCACTGGGCCTAGCACTGCCGATGCCCGGCCTGTCAACAAACTTTCCCCCCACAGCAACCACCGTTGTTGGTCCTCCGGTCGGCTGCTGCCGGCCAGGACCTTCCCCCCTTCTCTGATCATTCCTCGCATCATCTCCAGGAGGAAGATCAATGGATCTCATACGACAGATACATTCCCGGCCCTAGGAGGTTGGCTTATGGTCTACCCACTTATGTCCATATAACCCCGGCAGTTTGCTTCCTTTGAGTGCTGATCCGGTTTCTGTTTATAGTACCGGGGAGGGGGGCGCTTACTGACCACTCAGATTCGGAGGATAACGGTAGTACATACCTAGTCGCAGCAAAAAGCTTTTCCGCTAAAGGGAAAAAAAAAAAAAAAAAAAAAAAAAAAAGGATCCCTTTTGCATGGCTAAGTACGACAGCAATGAATCTGGGAATGTCGGGTGGCTTGGTCCCGAAGACAATTGCCCAACCAGGAGTTATGCAAGAAAGGTTGCCTCGCTTTTGACTCGTAAATTCGATCTGAAATCCTGAACTGACTGTGCTCCCAGTGAACCATTTTTCGATTCTCCGATGCTGATCAAATTCTTCAGTGACCCACCACCAACTCTGACTAGATAGTAGAACTTAGATAGTGTGTACAATGTAGAAGACGAGGAAGGGGTTCATTTGTTGCCCAAGGACGTGATCTCAGGCTAGGTGCCTCTCCTACCAGCTGCACCATGTCGATTCGAGCAATAAGGACAATACTAGGTATATCTCATAGTACTGTCGGGCAAGGGTTGGATGTTACGCCGCGAGGAGGTACCGTGGTAGAGTTGAGCATGTACCTTTCCGTACTATACCAGTGCCCCATCTTGCGGGCATCATCAGACGGACAAGATGCCCATGCGGAAATGCGCAGACTGGAAATCTGAATACAATTCGAGTACAGGACCCAATCCATCTATATATGTGTGTGTATTCCTTAGTGTGCCATATTGTGTAGTGTAGTCGAGAAAACCGACAGAAGGAGTCCAGGAGGCATGAAGAGCCGAAGGGTGGGCTGATGATATCATCGGACTCGCCGAGGCGTGATTGGGACCCGCGCGCAGAGCGGAAACACCAGCTAACTGACTCGGCTTTCCCCTCTCCATGTGTCATTCTCCCAGAAATACGCATCTTGACAACGGCCGTTGATTAAACTCCTAAGAATCCCGACACTGGTTCTTTTCTTTGTTTATAAAACCATCAGTTCACAATGTCGGCCAACTACTCCCTCACGGACCTTTTGCCACTTCCCAACTCCTCCATCAAAGTACCCCGCCTTGGGTTCGGCGTCTATCGGTCACCTTCCACACAAACCGTGCAGTCCTGCTTGAAAGCATTTGAAATCGGTTACAGGCACATCGATACCGCCCAGTTCTACGCAAACGAGAAAGAAGTTGGCGACGCCATCCGTTCGTCTGGCCTGCCCCGCAGCGAAATTTTTGTGACCACCAAAATTCTCAGCCCAGCGGGTTCGCCTGAAGCAACCTATGAGAGACTAGTCGCTAGCGTTGACAAGATTGGGGGGAAGGACGGATATGTTGATCTGTTCTTGATCCATAGCTCCAAGTCCGGCTCGTCGGGTCGTAAAGAATTATGGCAGGCCCTAGAGAGGCTTCTGGAGGAAGGCAGAACTAAGAGCATTGGTGTCAGCAACTTTGGGGTGAAACATATCGAAGAGATGAAGGCGTATGCGAAGGTCTGGCCGCCGCATGTGAATCAGATCGAGGTGAGCACACACGGATTCGTCCAGATTGACTCCTACACCGAGAAGGGTGGCGTAGCTGATAACTGGGATCCTGTAGCTCCATCCCTGGTGTCAACAACGCGTGGTTGATGCATACTGCAAGAAAAACGGCATCATCGTCGAATCCTATTCCCCTATTGTGCGAAATTACAAAGCGAATGACCCTACACTGGTGGATTTGGCCGAGAAGTATAACAAGACGACCCAGCAGGTCCTGATACGCTACGCCCTGCAGAAAGAATGGGTTCCGCTTCCCAAGACCGACAATCCGGACCGGATTGCGGCTAACGCAAATGTGTTTGATTTCGATATTAGCGAGGAGGACATGGCGGTGCTTAATGCTCTGGACCAGGGAAGCAGTGGCGCTATTGTCGAGGCCGTGGAGAACGAGTGACTCATCGCGATGCGATTTATAGATTAGATCAATTGAGTTTGCAGGACTATGTTGGCACCCATCTGATCAGTAATCTGGGCGTTGCATAAGGAAAGCATTGACCGATTGCAGCGTAGATCGTGAGGGATTTACATCGTGCTTGGACGATGTGATCCAGGCAAGACGCTGACGAATAAACTGCTTGCCAATCAGTTGGTTGGTGGGGGCAATAGTGAATTCTCCTGGGGTACCATCAGCATCAGCGTCAGCATCAGCACTGTAGCGCCACTTAGTACTAGTGGTACGAAAACTGGCTCACCTTCCTCATTGTAGAATAGACACAATATGGCAAGAACGGCACCGACAGAGAGATCCTTTCCCGTTTCACATGTCACCAGCACAGACTGTGACGGGTTGGAGCTTAGACGCGACTGGACGAAATCCTGGACCCGGTCCAAATGCTTGCGTAGGTCGCGGCTTCCCAATTTCGAAGATCCGCATCCGAGGTTCAGGCACTTTGCATTACCTTCCGCTGCTTCTGGGCTCGCATTACAGTCTATGACGAGATCATACATGCTGCCCTTGACCAGTTGTGGATGTGTTTGGCTGATATAAAGGTTTCGAGTTGGCGCAATACGGATGGCTCTCTGATCGATGTCCTTCTTCCGGTGCTCTTCTACCAGCTGCTCGATTACGATCGGTAGGTCTTCTTCGGACTGCTGGAAGAGGGTTGACTTGGTAGCCCAAAATACCGGAGGGGTCAAACCATAGGCCCAACTCTCGCTATCATCCCCTGCTCCTTGGATGTAGCCGCCTTCGGACATCTCCGCGCCATGGACCCTTTTAGATGCAGAACAGAGAACAAAAAGGTGGTAATTATCTCCTTTATGCAGATCTGTCGGGTGAAAGTAGGATCGATTAGCCCATGCTATCCGGATAGGCTTTCCAAGCTGCTGCTTGAGTTCACCTAGGTCGAGTTTTAGGTCCTATCAAACTATCAGCCTACAAAGAGTGCGCGCATAACCGTGTACTATGTAGCAAACCTACCTCAAGCGACTTGACAAAGCCATCGATCTTTCGCGCAATCTGTGACTCTTCAGAAGCGCCTAGGTAGTTTGGTGGAAAGGCCACAGAATGATATGCAGTCTCCGAGGGGAACAACGACCGGTTAATGACGGCACACCATATCGGGACAGTTTTGGACAAGGCATCAGGCATCACTAGGGCATACCTCGTTAGACAGACTGCGACTGGAACGATTATAGGAATTGATTGGTAACACTTACATTTACCCCGGCGCGTCGAGTCCACTATGATGCAACTGTATTAACGAATAGTAGTCAACCATTCAGTTAGCCTGAGAGCAGAACGATCAACGGGAATGACAAAAGCCACGAATGACCGGCTCACTGACCCTCCGTGCTCCCTTGCAATCGGTAAAAGCTGCAGATTTAGCCTGCGAAAGCTGAAGTCCCACTGGCCCGTATGACCGTCTGTACTCTTGAAATACGCACTGCCCGACTTGACTTCAGGCGGGATATACCAACTCCCGCATCTTTCATTGGCAATGAGAGGAAGGTTGTAATGGTCTGCAACCTCGCGGACAAAAGCCGCGTCGGCTTCGATGGAACGCAATCGGTTGGTGACGGAGAGTGCCGATCGTCGCAACGCGGATAGCGTTTGAGAAATGGACTGCTGCTCTGCGGAGGGGAAATGAAGGGACGAAACGGACACGGGGTAGGGATCGGAACCTGAGCCAGATCCCATGTTTCCCGGAGTGCTTCGTATTGGCTCTAATGGCAGCAGTCGGGTCGTATCACCGTCGAGAGAGGCAAGGCGTGTGAAGTTCGCTAAGCAGATTACGGCATGTCCCGGGCAAGGGGAAATAACATCATAGACTTTGGAGGTTCCTATGAGAATGGAATCAGATGCGAAAATGAGGGGCTCTAATGCAAGCACCATTAGAATTTCTTCGTCGGCCAATGATCGGCCCACATTTAAGGCCGGCGCCGACTCGAAAAGCCACCCATACGCGGGGTGGAGCACCGCCCGCCACACTTAGATAGTACCCTAATCTACAGGACACAGGTACATAGTACCTACAACTATGTATACAGATATCCCGATACAATTGGTCTTCATGGTTGAGATCTCTTTTGTATGCCATCTGGCTTGGAGTCATATTTTATTTGTACATGGACAAGGTGTAGGGGCCCTGCAGCTTCTCACTCCGCTCTTCGTCGTGAAAAGCCCGGCATATCGCACAGAAAACCCTGGGCAGTTGCATTTCCGATGCGAGTACTCAGTACTCCGTATCCGACCAAGCCCCTTGGCCCCATGGAACGGTTTCATGCCGCCTCATGGCCCCTTATATTACCGCATGGTATTATCTACACCGTCATTATGCTCTGGTATATCCAGCGCCGTCTGGTAATTCGTGGCCTAACTCTTGGCGATGAACTACTGCCACTTCAGGTAATTCACTAATTGCGCGCTAGGTAATGGAATACAGTGCTCCGGGATATGTAGTATTTTCTGGGACGGAGGAGATTTGACACATTCTAATGGAGGCTGCGTCCGATTATTACCCCTCGCATGAGCACACCCGGTGACTGGTATGCGAGGTCATGATACGGAGATAAACTTTGCTTTGGTCAGTACAGAGGATCTCTACCCTCTGCCTGGGTGGTCTGGAAGTTTTGGGGGAAGGGAGCCGAGAGAGAGGGGCTCTACCTAGGTAGTTGGAGAGTAGAGAGACATACGGAGTAATCAAGTATAGAAAAGGGAGAAACTCAGGGGTTCCACTTCTGCAGTGCCGCCCCCAAGCACATGGTATGTAGATATACATGCCATGGAATCCTCTCGATTGGCTCTGCGCTTCATCATCGGGCTTGGAGGCGTCGACGAAGAAAGGAAGCCGGAAATTGAAGACGATGAGATGGGCGGCGAGGATTCGGTGCCTTTCCATCAGGTGACGACGCTATCCCTCAGAGGGCTAGAAGGAGGGGAACTCGAACGCCGACTGGCAGCGGGTGCTTGCTGGAATAGGTCTAGCCTCATTATCTAGCGCTGCGCTGCCCCGAAGGCAGAATGGGAAGTCGCCCAGTTGATAACGTCATGGGGGTTGGTCACTGCTGCGGCGTACTTCGTTACAGTAGTTGACGCCGGGCTGGACTGTGCGGTTACTGTGTATGATCTCAGGCCCCGCTCCTACCTTGAATACCGGTGGTGAATTCCTTCCTGTTTGCCAGCCATTTTTCGGTTCTCTCGATCAGCCACTGAATTCAAGCGTCATTCCGTGCCTCGCCCCCCCCCCCCCTTGAATCCAGATTGTACTAGTAGTACTAGGTACCACCACTTTCCGTCTGGGGCTTTCTTTGTATTGGTCCCTCCCAGTACTACTTAAACAAACTGAATGCCCTCGCCTTTGCCCCTCTTCTTCTCACCCCCAGATTCTCTTGCTCCCCCTTCCTCCATAAATTCGATTTTGCCTCTTGGAAAGACTTCAGTTTTCTTTCCTATCATCTCTCCTCTGAAGCTTTCCTCACACCAGCTTTCTTCTCACAGCCCATCTAAGCGGGCCTCCACGTCCACCCACGTACAACGTATCTTTTGTCACCAAAGTCTTCATTCCCAATCTTGCAGCCATCATGCCGCAGGTGAGCTATATAGCCTTCATACCATGATAGAAGGACACTCATGTGCTCACATGGTTTTAATCGCAGATCACCGAGATTTTCTTTGACTGCGACAACACTCTCGTCCTCTCGGAGGAGCTAGCCTTTGAGGCCTGTGCTGATCTTGCCAATGAAATCCTGGAAAAGCAGAACATCTCGGATCGTTATACGGGCGAGCAGCTTATCCAAGACTTTGTTGGCCAGAACTTCCGTGGAATGATGGTCTCTCTCCAGGCCAAATACAAGTTCGAGATGTCCAAGGAGGAACTTGAGGAATACGTAAAGAAGGAGGAGGATAAGGTCATCGCCAAGCTGACCGACAAAGCTCAACCTTGCGTTGGTGTTACCGAGGAACTTGAGAAGCTGTTCGAGTCCAAGAAGTACGGCCTGGCAGTGGTCTCCTCATCGGCCCTGCGTCGAGTCCGTGCCTCTATTAAGAAGGTTGGACAAGACAAGTACTTCGACCCGGAGAATGTGTTCAGTGCAGCCACCTCACTTCCCAAGCCCACCTCGAAGCCGGATCCGGCCATTTACATCCATGCTCTCAAGGTGCGCAATAAGAAGCCCGAAGAAGTCGTTGCCGTTGAGGACAGCAAGTCTGGTGCTCTTAGCGCCATCCGTGCCGGCATTCCAGTCATTGGCTATGTCGGAAGCTACCACGGCGATGAAAAGCAATTTGAAATGTCCCAGCGTCTACAGGAGCTGGGTGCCAAGGTTATCATGAAGGATTGGAGTGAATTCTCGCAATGTCTCTCTGAAATCGAAGCGGCCTGAAAGAGTGGTAGATGTTGCCGTCTTGATTCTCTACTTACGAATATGTACACGAAGCCATGATAGCAAGCGAGTTGGCCGTTTCGGAGCTTTGGGTCACTTCCTTCACTTCAGACGATGACATCTCATATGTCCATCCACAATAGTTCTTTTGCATTTTCACTCAGCCAGAGCTTCTGCCTTGCCCTGACGTGTCATGCAGTGGTTCATCCTTTCTTTTAGTTAGGGAACTCATGTCTGATGATCACTTGCCATATTGTCACAGTCGCATGATTCACTTCACCACTCGGGATACATGCATTACTACTAAACCTTCTAATAGACAGGTAAAACGTGGAATCGGATACTTTCTTCGGTAGTCTGTTGCCTGCACAGATACAATGGAAAATTCTCTATCAGCTAATGTCTTCGTCCCGATGAACATCAAACGAACAGGTTAGTCGATCGGTATTAGAATCACCCTGGTGAATTGCGCAGCGCTACTTTGCAAGTAGACTCTATTATTTACTATATATAATCAAGCCGACACCAATATTCTTTAAAGACAATCAGAGTGAAGTACCATTTGTAGTAATGTGCCCCTTTGGGCGGATGGGTAGGTACTAGGTAGGCAGAGGGACTCAGGTTGCATGGTTTTACGGACTGTCTGTTACTATCTATATGCTAGGCCAGTCGACCCGAATACTCTAGGCCCCTGGATATTTAGCGTCTGGCTTGCTACTGGGTACAACATCCCATACCTAGTAACTACCTACTAGTAATCTTGCTGACTATATACTACTACTAGGTACTAGTCACCCGCCCGGGGAGCGGCAGCGCAACTCCGGGCCGATGAGCCAAGATCGACGCGAAGGATGTATAGATGACCGGGGGGCTTCTGACTGCTATCACTACCTGCATACCCCTTCATGCATTCACAGCTGAAGTGCTCTATTATTTGAGGACTTCTACGACGCTTCCGGGTAATCGGCTGTAATCCCCTTCGCCTGATTGGAGCTGCGGTCAATCAATTTCCTTCCTTTGACCCCCGCAGACTAGACCTACGGTCGATTCTTTCTTTTGTTCACCCAACTACTATGGCAGTGCCATATCCGAGATGTCCACTTTTTAGCTACCTAAGTAGGTGGAACGAAAGGAACTTATCCCGGTTAAACTAGGGGTACCGTCTGACTCACCTAAACTTCGATGGCTCTCGTTCAAGGCAGCCATTAAGCGCAGGCTATATAAGCTGGCCTACAGCCTGCGTCTGACTGATTTTCCAACAATGAAAGAAAAGTCTCCTCTCTCCCCTCTGGCCCCTCCCCCCTCCACTTGTGCACATCTCCCAGGCCGATCATGATTGTATCTGCCTCCCGGGCGCGAGCCTTCAGGGCTCTTGCATTCGGTCGACGAATGCCATTGCAAAGTCAACCATCCTTGTTCGTATACCATATAACTCCTGTGGAGAATCTAGAAGCTGACAGTTGAACTCAACGGATGAATATAGGCGTCTTCTGTCCTTCACCACACATCGTTATGCCGACGAGACGCTGAACAAGGTCTCCTCCAGGATTACACAACCCAAGTCTCAGGGTGCCTCTCAAGCCATGCTTTACGCAACGGGATTGACAGAGAAGGATATGTCCAAGCCACAAGTTGGAATCTCATCAGTGTGGTTCGAAGGCAATCCCTGCAACATGCACTTGATGGACCTCTCGTCAGTGGTTCGCGACTCGGTAGCCAAGGCAGGCCTGGTTCCCATGCGCTTCAACTCCATCGGTGCATCAGACGGCATTAGTATGGGCACAACTGGCATGCGTTTCAGTTTGCAGAGTCGAGAAATCATCGCCGATGGCATTGAGACTGTCATGAACGCCCAGTGGTACGATGCCAATATCTCGTTGCCCGGCTGCGACAAGAACATGCCAGGAGTTCTGATGGCCATGGGGCGTGTCAATCGCCCGAGCATCATGGTATACGGTGGCAGTATCAAGCCCGGTTGCAGTGCAGGTGGCCAGCCACTTGACTTGGTCAGTGCCTTTCAATCGTACGGGCAGTACCTCACTGGGGAAATCAATGAGAAACAACGATTCGACATTATCCGCAACGCATGTCCTGGTGCTGGCGCCTGTGGTGGTATGTACACGGCGAACACGCTGGCAACGGCCATCGAGACACTCGGTATGACGGTTCCTGGAAGCAGCAGCACACCGGCGGAGGACCCAAGTAAAAAGGCCGAGTGTGAAGACATCGGCCAGACTGTGAAGAACTTGCTCAAGGAAGACATACGGCCTAGGGATATCATGACGCGGCAAGCCTTTGAGAATGCTATGGTCGTCGTGAATATTCTGGGAGGCAGCACCAACGCGGTGTTGCATCTGATTGCCATCGCCGATTCTGTTGGCATCAAGTTGACCATTGATGACTTCCAAGCCGTGTCGGACAAGACCCCATTCCTGGCCGACCTGAAGCCGTCTGGCAAGTATGTCATGCATGACATGTACAAGGTCGGCGGCACCCCGGCGCTGCTGAAGTTCTTGCTCAAAGAGGATCTTATCAACGGCTCCGGTATTACTGTCACTGGCAAGACAATGAAGGAGAACGTGGCCTCATGGCCCGACTTCTCAGCTGACCAGCCGATCATCCGGCCTCTGAATAACCCTATCAAGCCAACCGGTCACTTACAAATTCTTCGGGGCTCATTGGCCCCCGGCGGCTCAGTCGGCAAGATCACCGGTAAAGAAGGCCTACGATTCGAAGGCACCGCCAAATGCTACGATTATGAGGATGGCTTTATTGAGGCTCTCGAACAAGGTGAAATTAAGAAAGGCGAGAAGACAGTCGTCATCATCCGGTACGAGGGCCCCAAGGGTGGTCCTGGTATGCCTGAGATGCTCAAGCCTAGCTCGGCCATCATGGGTGCTGGGCTGGGCCAGGACGTTGCACTGCTCACTGATGGGAGGTTTTCTGGGGGCAGTCACGGCTTCTTGATCGGCCACATTGTGCCCGAGGCCATGGAGGGGGGGCCAATTGCACTGGCGAAGGATGGTGATCGAATCGTGATTGATGCCGAACAAAGGGTGGTTGATCTGCAAATCACGCCGGAAGAAATGGAGCAGAGGAGGAAAGCCTGGAAGGCGCCGGCGCCACGGGCGAAGAAGGGAACGTTGAGCAAGTATGCCAAGCTGGTTAGCGATGCCAGTCATGGCTGCGTGACGGATGGACCAATCTAGTGGAATATTTTCTTAATAAAACCAAGTAGCCCTTTCCAAAAAAAAAACGCATCAAACTATATATCACCTCCTTTGGAAGAACACAGGTAACCTGCGGACTACGAAGAGTCCTATGTGATCGAATCATGATCACTGCTACTTTATCGGGTCATACGTGTCGCATGTATTTTGACAGTCCTAGCTCGATATTATCATTCTTCTCAACACCTATCCTAAACAATAGAGGAATCAATCTAACTTCTATATCTGAATACAAATGCTTCTTATCAATATTCAACCTCTCAACTGGCTAAGGAACACTATACTATCTCCTTCTCTCCAATTCACACTCTTACCTCCGCCCATATGATACCTAGTCAATAACCCCCACCAGGCCCTAAACATCCTTTGCGCAACGTAAAAATAATACAAATATGATACATCCCACCGCAATGAACTATCCGCCCCGAAATCCCCATAGCCCAACGATTCACCCTACAGCATTGTACAGCCAACTTCACCTTACTTTGACATCTCCTCATTCAACTTCCCTAAAACTAATTAGGACTTCTGTATGCAAGATAATGACCAAGTATCCGATAAGATAAGGGCTAACCCTCTAAGCCCAATGCGGTAGGGACGGTGCTGGTGCCCCTCTTGCCTTGCTACGTCAGTCACCTCGGACGTGTTTACTCTGCTTTCCCCGCCTACTTATCTGGCTACTAGCCCCTTCGCCCTGGACAGGATTGCTTAAATTATACTCTAGACGATAGAGAAGGATAAGAGCGTCATTCTAAATTCTTATATTGCCATATAGATTGCTTCTTCATATTACATTGTTGGATTTATTTGTTCTTCTCTTGTGCACGACTAACAGACGATGTCGGATCCGAAATACGCTCAGTCGAAGTTGCTTTCTACGGGACCTTTGGTATGTACAGTATCCATCCCATCTTGTCTCAAGGCGCTACCGGGGTCTATTTGGTGTAATCGTGGGCAATTGGGAGTCCACTGCGGGGATGCGGTATATGCTAACATCGACTAGGACCCCCAGGAAGCTGTATGGACCAGATTGGTCATGACAACGTATACTGATCCAAACGGTGTGGAAAGGACATGGGAATCTGCAGAGCGCAAGGTAGGGATTTGTCATTTTTTTGTTTACTTGTGTGACCATTTCTCGGAGGCCAGCGATGCTCCGGACTAGTTCTGCGGGGCTTGGAGCGCTGGCTTTAGAATGATAGATCTAGAATAGGGAGAGAAGGCATTTTAGTAGGATGCTGACGAGACCAGACACGCCCCCCAAACTGTGAGATCGATGGCGTGGGAATCGTAACGATCCTCAATAAGGAGAGTGGGCCGGAGCTTCTCCTACAAAAGCAGTACCGCCCGCCAATTGATAAGGTGGTCATTGAGGTCCCGGCCGGGCTGATTGATCCCAATGAGACCGTGGAGGAGTGCGCTGTGCGTGAACTCAAGGAGGAAACAGGCTACGTAGGCGTGGCGGAGGAGACCAGCAGTGTCATGTACAACGGTAAGTCTAAATCATTCGTCGAGCGTAAATCCTATTTCTGCAGGCTTAGCCGGGGAAGCGCGCTGACCGGAGTTTCTTACAGACCCTGGATTCTGTAACACCAATCTCAATATGGTGCATGTCCGAGTGGATATGTCCTTACCTGAGAACCAGAACCCGAAGCCCGAGCTCGAAGATAACGAGTTCATCGAGTGCTTTACTGTGCCTTTGTCTTCATTGTTTGAGGAAATGAAGAAACTCGAGAAAGAGGGATACGCTATCGATGCTCGCGTGGGCACGATAGCGGAGGGAATCCAACTCGCGAAGCGATTCAAGCTTTGAGCTATATAAAGACGCTCCAGCATTAGTGTTGTCTTGCATGATGGATGCGGGCTTCCAATTTGTCTTCTGATAGCCTCACTGTGCCGTCGATAGAATGCCGAATGCGATATATTTAGACCAGTGTCGATGCCAACGGTTCTGCTATTAGAGCCACATAAATTCGGAGCATGATGGAGATCCGCCTATAACGTCCCCTCCTCCTTGAGCCCTCTATACAGCGCCCACGCTGCAAGGGACTTTCCATCCCGTAGACCCTCTTTCCATAGATCCCTCAGTGGTACTACTTTCAGTGTAATCTTCTCTCCATGCTGTCGTAATCCAGTTAACCTTCCTTGCAGACTGTCGATTTCCTTGCGCGGCATCCGTTTCTGGCACAGAAACAAGGGGATGAATTCGTCGCTACCACCGGCTGAGGGATACATGGCCTTTGGCAGCGTCTCGCCGTCATCGGGTTCTGCCACCGATCGTAGAGCCAGCGATGTCATGTCTATTAACTCCTCCTGGGGTATTTTCAAACCTGTCTCCTCCTGGATTTCCTTTGCTGCACCCCCTGCGAACGATCCGCTGTCATCGAGCATGCCGGCTGGGATTTCGGGAAAGGCGAGAGAGCCTGCGGGGATACGGGGTTGGATGGTCAAAATCGCACGTTTCTCCTCTTCCGCCGAATGAGGAACATCGTCTGGTTGAAGTATGAGCTATAGAGGGGGGCATTCGTCAGTATCGTATTCAGATAGTGTCGGGAAGAGGCGAATAGAGAAAGGTCGATTACCAGCATGCCCACACTACCACCACGCAAGAAAACGCTTCCCGGGAGCGTCTCGCCATTGCCATTCGACACCTCCGCCTTCAGCTTTAAAAAGCCCAGGCGCCCACCAGCAAAATAATCCACCGCCTGGATATCAATCTTGCGCAGGACATAAGGGTCTTTGGAGAACTCGTGAGAGGGGTGTTGCTGGCGACTCAAGGAGCGTTGCAGTGTGGTCAGCCAGACCCGGAAAGCCGGGAATCGCAGCAAGTCTTCTCGGGACAGCTCCGCCACACAGGAGATGTGTAGCGGGGGCGAAACATCACGGTCCAGGTCGCGAGGGATGGTAAAGGTGGAAATGGACATTTTGACGATTGAAGGTGGAAAGCGGAGAGCTGGTAGCAAATGCCGCATAGACAGCCACCGGGCGGGCGTCATGAACCGGGCAAGTCGAACGGTCGGAGGGTTGGAGGATCGGGGGAACACGATTCGGTAGAATTAATGCGCAAATAGGCTCTCGATTGGGGGGGGTCCGCAGAGTCCCCGTGGTTGGAACCTCGTTGTAAACCGTGTATCCAGCTGATGGGGAATTGTACATCAATCGACCCCAACTGACCCCCAGCCGAGGGGGAAGAGAGTTGGGGCGGAGAAAGCTACTATGAGCGGATGACGTCGTCGGCTCGCAACCTTCCGCGGAGTCCGACTAGATAACATGCACATACTCCGCAAAGGATACTCGAAATGACAGCTCACGGTCGGTCCGAAATCTGGAAGCGGTGGGAGAAGAGCCAGGAGGTACAATATTACCAGGCGGGAAAGACCGCCGAGGCCCAGCTGGGATAAATGAGGCAGGAGGCCTTGGATTATTATTCGGGGAGGTCTGAACGCCGGAGCAGCCTTCCGTTTCGAGTTCCTTCCAATCCAGGCCATCCAAACCCTCTTGGAAAGCTCGGCTTCCAGCCTTAATCCTGACCGACCTCTCTTCTAATCTACCTATCCTATCTGTCTATCGACCTACTCCTACGGGTTATTACTCACTACTTACTGCTAGGTACTGACTTTCCAGCGGATCCAACCAACCAACTCTCCAACCAACCAACCAACCTTTGTTTCTTCTACTACTAGTACTGAGTCGGTTCCAGGAATGGTCCCAGCGGATCGCCATCTCTTGCGGGGTCCGATGGTGACACTGACACCCTCCAATCCAACCTCCCTCCCATCACTACCTCTCGTCCTGAATCGTCTTCATCCTGCTCCGTCCGACCTACTGGAGTTTGTCTCCCATTTGCAGCCTCTTCTCTCTCTCTCTCTCCCCCCCCCTCCTCCTCTAATCTCCCCTGCCCCCTTCCTTCACCTACCCTGCAGCTAGCCCCATCCAGCCCAATTGGATCGGTTATTTGGTCCTAGGCGCCAGTGTTCGCTGTCAGCCTTCTGGGGACCTCTCAGCTCCTTTCTCTCTCGTCCCCAACAGCCTTGACATTGCCCAGGCGCCTGGTTTCCCGGTGGTACCAGCTTGTCGGTGTTTCCCCGTCTCTCGCACCCCGAGCTCGGCGCTTCGATGAGGTTTTAGTCCAACTCAACTGGGAGATCAAGGACCCAAATCTCGAGCCCTGCTTGGAGTTGGTAGCGCCAAAAGAGCCCGGCAACCCGTCTGGGTTAAGTTTTGCCTGCTACTTTAGTTCTTGTTCCAACTTATTCTGTTCTCTTATAGCCATCCAACCCCGCTCGCTTGCTTTGGACATCTCGACAACAACTTTGTTCGGCGGATCGGATCATGGCTTCGAAGTCTTTCTGACTTTAGTAACCAACACGGGATAACGGAAAGACCAGCATTACTATTTTGTCGGCAGGATCATCGCGAGAAAGCTAGAGCCGGAACTGACCTCGAAAATCAGCGCCCTATGATTCACGCCAGGCCATCCGCGAAAATCAACCGAAAATCAACCACGCAAATTGACCAAAAGTCTGTGGCAGCAAGTCAAAGGAAGGCGTTACTGAACAGCATGTATGCACTCACCCTATATCTCTGTCTGGATTAAGCTATCAGCTGCGTGTCATGTTTGCCTGGCCTTTCCACCCCCTAGGTTTTGGTTACATTTACAGACATGCCATCAGTTACGTCGTCTTGAGTCTGCCCATTCACCATTTGTGTGTGGACTGCTACGGATCTGCCTCTTTTCTGGAAGGTCCCGATGATCTTTCGGTTGCGGCGACAGGGTAAAGGCTTTGGATATCTCAGTTCATGCTGCAGTGATTGGGCTTCCTCCTTACTATTGCCTATCTTCACTGACGGAGTGTAATCCATTGCCAGGGCGCCTTCTTGGATTTACCACTCACTATCCCTAGTTACTCTTTTCTAGTCAAAGGGACTGGCCTCTGCACATTGTCACCTTAGTATATATATCTACTCTCCTTCTGCTTCCCACAGCCTTAACACTATCTGTACGCCTTCGAACACGCCTTTGTTGGCACAATTCTGAGCCCCCTATCCTCGAGAATACAACTGTCGTTTGATAAGAGCTAGAAGCGTGTAGCTGCTAGCTGACCCGCCACTAGAGTGCCACGGTTGCGGGACTCTAGCAATACCTTTGAAGCAACGACTATTGAGTTATCATGGATTCTGTGACCGGAGCTCCTACTGGAGGGCTTCCTGTGCCCATTATCAACAACATCAACACCCAAGTGACCCCGACTTCAGCAACCCTAGCTCATCCTAACATCCAAAGTCCAATGGACGCTATGATGTCTGATGCGTCGCGTCCTACTTATTTCTACCAAGGTTAGTGAATATCTTGCGTTTATCCTTGCGATCAAAATAACCAACAGGTCCCAGGTCCCACAGTCACGAACCCATCTGGAGCTCCAAACATCTTCCTACCCAACACCACGCCCAGTCAACCTAGTTCTTTTGCTCCGCAGCAATCTCCATCCAGACCGTTCATGTACCTAAGCAATGGCTTTATTACTATGCCCCGTTATACGCCGAATCAGTATTATGGTGAACTGAACAACATTGGTCATCAGTTGGAATACGTCCCTGCCGGGGATCAAGGCCGCACGTACACCAACCTCCATGCGCAGAGCCTCTCCAACCCACAGGGCCAGTATAGTTATCACGGCCTTCCTGCCTACCCGCAACGGGATCAGCGCTCAAGCAATACTCAGCCGGCAATGTCCATGATGACGCAGCCATCAATACCCAGCGTTGTCCCGCCAAATACCACATCGACGAACAACTCTGATATCACACCGTCTGCCCCGGCTACACTTCAACCTCGCAGTTACGTGCCTCCTCAGGCGGTGTCTATCATGAGAGCGGACCAACAAATAAGTCAACATCGAACCACTGCTGTCCTCTCTCCAGCGCCGATATCACCGGGATATCAACAGCAGCCGCAAGCTCAGCGGCAATCTCATGCTGCGGGACCGCTCCCTCGCTTGAGGCCGCGTCCTGTGGCGGATGACGGGTCCTCTGTCGCTTCTGCGAGGGTGGCGGCCACACAAGCTTCATCAGGCCAGCTTTCAGCAACTGCCATCACGGCGTCGACTCCAATGAGTACGGGATCTGCAAGGACATATACACGATTTAACCCGCAGCGGCTGGAAATGTTTCGACGAATGCATATGACGCAATTGCTCCATCATGCACGTCCATACAACCCCCAGGCTTCGCAGGCCCATTTAGGGGCTCCTATGCAGCGCCAGCGCCAGCGCCATGGTCTCGGATCTAGCTCGGCTGGCCCATCTCCGAGTCTCGATAACCCGAAAGATGGTCGCCCCGAACCGAAAGAAGGGCACGAAATGCAGGTCTCACTTGAGTGCAAGATTTGCTTCACCCAGTTGGTCGATACGGTATTGCTCCCGTGCGGCCATGCTGTCCTCTGTCGATGGTGCGCCGAGATCCAGATTCCGAGTAGTGCCCTGGAACCCGGCATGCTAAGTGGGCAACCCACCTGTGTGATATGCCGAGCAACTGTTAAGCAGAAGGTATGGTCAATTGAATCCCCTTGGATCTGACACGACGCTCACTAACCGGATGTAGATGCGAATTTTTCTTTCCTAGTTGAGGTGTTCTCATGGTTAGTCCCTGTATGGATACCTATCTTGTTAGCCACCACTGTCTGGCTATATGCATCGTACGGAGTTTGTTGAGCAAGGAAGAAGTGCGATCATACAGCACAATAGAATACAGCGCACAGCGCGGATCATAACATGCGAGGACGTAAAACCTCTGGGAGATTGCTGATGTAATATTGCAAATGTTCTAAACCTGCGTGATCTATGTGACTCTGATAATTCCCACCATCCTTTGCTCCCATGTACATCTTTTCTCCTTTGTCTCTCGCATCCATGGCCCCATCGTAAATGACCGAGTAGGAAAGGCACTCGACACTCGATACTCGACACTCCCTTGTCCGCTCAGCTCAGCGCCTCCCTTACCCTCCTCCACTCCGTACACTAACCAGGTATCCCCGATCCCTGCTAGTCCCATCCTTAGGCCGGCCATGCATCATCCCCTCCAGCTGTCAATTACTATTCTTCAATTACCATTACAGGTACTTACTGACTTATCTATTTTACCGCCGCCCTTCCTTATTTCTCGTAACCCGTATACAACCAAGCCTGTAACCATGTATCCATGTAGTTAATGTATGAGAATAACCAACCACGCCTCGATCAGGCGAGCCTGCATAAGCGTGGCAGCCACCGGCGAATAGATCCCACACTCCCACGCCTCGGAAATTCCTTGCTGATTCTGCCTCGCATCGGGGATAAATCGATGCATGGAGGGGTCTGCTCGATCGGCCAATCGTGGGGGGAGATCGGGATCGGGGTTCCCTCCGTCCCCTTTCCTGAGGGGGTTTTTGGAACGATGTGGCTGGGGGATGGACATGGTAGATGATGGTGATTTGGGTGATCTGTTTTTGGATTGGTGATGTGGTGTTTCTTTGGTTGATCCATCAATGAGGGATGGATGGATGCATTAGGTAAATGGTGTATGTTAGTACACAAAAATATGTTTCTAACAATTGATGGACTGCTTTCTTTTCTTTCTTATCTTGAGGGATTCATGTTTGTTGATTCGCAATGATGAAGATGCGGTGCACTTTGCATTAAGGGTTTGTATCACCGAAGTTGAAATCCGGGGTACTAGCTGCAGCCGGGAAAAACCTAACCTACTAATATCCCGAGCGATGTTGGTCGGAGTCGTCCAAGGTAAGTGGTGATTGGACCACTGGCCATCACATTCGCGAGCAGACCGGAACGTTTGGTCTTCCAATGTCAACAATGTGTATCGGATGATAGATCCCGTCCAATGAATGGGACTGTCGACGGCACTGTTGGAGATGATGTATGGGTTGCATGGGAGGATATGCAAAGTGGGTACCTGGGTAGTACCCTTCATCTGATTTATAAGATACGGGGTAGCACCTTCGTTCTTAGGCGTTTCTCATTGCTACTCAACAATAGCTCCGCCTTCGATGGTCCGGAAGTCTAGTTCGGGCGCAATTGACCTCCTTAGCTATCATATATAGGGAAGGGTAGCCCGACTCGCCATGCGAAGGCAGGCGTGATAGCACCGCAAGACATCAAAGGCCCGAGGGCCGCACAGTCATTTTTAGGGAATGCGCTAATGTTACTAATTGAATTTGATGCGCTGGACTTTTCAAAGTCAGGACAGGCGCATCGTCTAGTAGCTTAGAAGGGGGGGGGGGGAAGTTCCCTGCGGCGTTGACCTCGGTGCAGTGATCAACTCATCTGATTATCTTGAACCGATACCCGCTTGATGCGACAAGGTTAGCAGGGTGTGGAGTTAACCTGGGACTGGGGTGTCGTTGTCATCACGGTGTACAAACAGACAGATGGTCAGGTGGATAAGGCTGTCCGGAGTAAGGTACAACCCTGCTGTTGTGACGAGGAGGAAGAGGAAGACAGCGCTGAGTAGACGAAAACAACACAACTACGATGTATACTATCATTTGGGGTACAATTGGGACGCTTGCATCGAGGCTGTGAGTGATAGTTCATGTTAGGCCGGTCGACGTGGCGTACAATGGTGGCAACCCGGGGGAATAAGGGGCAAGACGAAGGCTCCTCAGGCGTTCATCTGGGGGGGGGAGTGGTTGGGGGATGAATGTGACCGCAATGGACGTGAAAGCATCCAGACCGATTGCCCATCCGGGTTCTAGATGGATGCCCGCCAAGAAAGGGCTCTCCACGGCAACGTGCATGGGTCGCATGGGAAAAGGCAACCACTAACTGGAGCTGGGATGGGGGTAGGTGTTACTACTAGTAGAGCAGTTGGGTACCCAGTGGACTCTGCAGCCACGGTAGGGTGTTTATAAACAACTAAGGTAGTAGGCCCATTTCGCTGCGAACTAGAGTAGTTCCAATCCACTAGTGCATACCCTACCGGCTGTCTGCTCGTGCCGGCGTATGTATGTATTATGTATGTGTGTATATATATATATGTGTGTGTGTGTGTGTGTGTGTGAGAGAGAGAGAGAGAGAGAGAGAGAGAGAGAGAGAGAGAGAGAGTGTGTGTGTGTGTATGTATGTATGTGTATGTGTATGTCCGTCTGTCTGTTGATCCGTACTATGTGTGTTGACCGTTGGTCTGTCTGACGGTTTATTTGTGGTTTGGGGGCGGGAACGAGGAACTAGCCATCGAGCTAGTCTGCAAGCCTACAGTTAGGGCAGGAAGCTAGTGGGGTACCTAGAGGGGAGGCAAACGACCTAGGTAGTAGTAGGTAGGTACGTGACACGCATGGATTAACTTATCGCATCCAGGATGACTGCCACAGAGACTCATACCTCAGGCGGCCATGTTGATTGGGTCCGATGCGTGGCTTACCTCATCTCTCATATGGGTGTGAATTCTAGTGTGGTCTATGGATCGTCACGACGATCTGTTTATCTGTCCTGGGAGAGGCTTCACCATGACAGTCATGATGATTGTAGAACAGGCGAAGCGAGATGCAGTTATCTAGGCGCTGAGTATCGGAAGAGCGGGAAACCAATGCAGGAGAAAGCAAAATTGAGGTCTGAAACAGTCCAAGAGGATAAGGAGTGCCATTCCGTTTCCTCGCAGAACGTGATGGATCGCTAACTATTGGTCTTACAAGGGATATCCTAGCTAGGGAATGACAGCTGCACGAAGAGACCCCGAGTTCTGTGATGGCTTTCAAGACATACAAGGTATGTCCATATTCCATATGTCAGAATCTTGGTTTCTACCTGGATCTTCTCGGGCCCTTGCTGATTGATAAGCCGCGGGATGTACGGATTTAGAAATTGAGGCCGTCCAGACTCCAGAGAAGACATCCCATCTACTCCCAATCCCCCAGTCCTGATTCTGGACTGCCTCTATCCCCCTTTCTGCATCGAGCACGCAAGGATAGCCCGTTCTAGCTCCCTGTTGAAGACCACAGCCCTCGAAAAAGAGCCCGCCCCAATGGCACTTCCCCATCTGCATCTGGGACCAGTGATTCTTAAAGATACCGTTGCGATGACAGGTCATTCTGCACTGGGTAGCGAGCTGGGGATGGATGTGCTACCATGGATGGCGAATATAGGTTGCCATGTGATCTCACAAGGACGTGGGAACCCTGAGCCACCAGAACAGAACAGAACAGAACAGACCACATCTGACCAACTCTGCACCCGGTCCCCCCCCCCCCCCCCTTCCCCTTGGGCCTAATATCGGTCAGGTGGATAAATGCCCAAGCAATTGGGAGATGGGCAGGTCATAAACCCTCTACTAGTATTAGGCACTGACATCTGCAGCAGCTGGCTCGATTCGCAGAATGTGCTTATGTCAGACGTATACCACGCTGAGCTATATACAACTGCAACGGCAGTTGTGCGCGTGGATAAAAGGCGACACCAATGACAAATGCTCGATCGCAACCCAACGGTTCTAGCCAGGCCTGGGTTGATAGAGATGAGGCCATAAGTATATCGAGGGGAAAGGCAGACTGTCCCACTCTTATACGACTGATCCACACGACTAGCTGATAAACTACCAGCCTCACTGGGGCGGCTGGTCGATCAAACCCTGAACCACACCTGGTAATCTCGAAGCCTTTCGGACGTTGAACGTGGCGTGCTGATCGCGATTTAGTCCCCACATGCGATATGCCCTACTATTGACAAACTACCCTCAGTATGAGAACGATTTGACATCACCCCAGAGGCGGCTGGTGGCCTTGCTCGTGCACATACTTGATATTGGCCGACCTATTCTAGGGTTCCTACACACAGGTGTCTGCTGTGCTTTGCAGAGTGTCAGCAACTCTATGTAAGTTCAATGTTGAACCAAAGTAGCGGTGTCCATGCAAGGGTAGTCCCGATTATTTGGCATGTTCAGTACCTCCTCGGTGAAGAGGGACCCGCGAGTCAACCATTGCTGGCTTGTTGCCTCCGAGGGGCTTGGGGAGGGAGTGGACCAAAGGGGTGAAAGTCGCGAGAGTCCCGGGTTGCGGTTGTCCTGACAAACTCCGGGCAGCACCGCAATGGTCTAGTCAGGCAGCGACTCATTGATCGGTTCCCAATAGGAATGTGGCTCGACGCTGTCAACAGCAGCCTTGCGCGGCAAATCAAACATATCGGAGGTTAAGCGCCGCTCAGGCGACCAGCAGTTGCATCTGTTGTATTGGGGAATGCTCCAGTAGCACCGCGTGGGCGCGGTTTCGAGAAACTGTGGATTCGTCAAGGGGTGTACACCTTATAAAGCAAGGGCAACAGCATCTTCATTCCTGGAATTAAGCTTGTTGGAAAAAGTGGCGATGAGGGTCGAGTGAAGTATGCCCGCGGGCTGCTGCATGCAAGGAGTTCCGGCAAGTGTGGTTCTTCCCAAATCGTCGGGTCCTAGCATCAACATCGCGAACCCACTTTGATTGTCTAAAATTCCAAGTTTCTTGGAGAAGGGGGTTCCTAGAGGCGGATCGGAGTGAAACTATTGGAATAGAAGAGAAGGATAAGTTTAGCACGGCCCTCGTGCTTTTTGGAGAAGAGGGAATGTGGAAATGAACAAGAGAAAAAGAGATTCGGGAAGGAAGGTAGATACGTCTAGTATGATATCCAAACCCCGAAGCGCTCGGACAAAAGTCGCTAGAGTACTGCTAGCATCCTGTCGACGTGTCGAGGCTATTTAGAATGTCGGTCATTCGGTAGATTGTAATTTGTATACGATGCGGAAACCTTGAGGTGTACACAGTAGATAGCATTCCGCGCCACAGGTTGTGGCGAACTGAAGGCCTCGCCACGCCAAGCGGTTCTATTCGGAGTTGGGAGAAAGAATTTGGATGGAATGATATAACCAGACTGATCGGGATCGATCTTCGAGGACCCAAGCTGATCACCTTTGACATTACCAGGTTGATCCTTTGAGAGAAGAGGAGACAGACCCGGCCACATCGAATCAATGAGTGGGACAAGCCGACAAGGCAACTACCCGGAATCGTCAGGCTACCGACGCGGGCGACGGGAACGCTGACCGTACCAGGTATCGATACCGCATTGCCCCCTCATGAACCTCCCGGCAGTGGATCTTCCATACCGGAAAATTACCGCAATGAAACGGTTTCCACGGAGTGTATTAACCTCATGCCGCCCCAGCAGCCAGCCAGCCAGCCAACCAGTACTGTATGGAAGTATCCAGTACGTACCACCGGTCAGTCTGTCAGTCCAGCGGGAATTGGCTGGAACGACCAAGAGATGGTGCCCCTCGATCAATACGGAATACAGGAACCTAGGGGGAAAAAACACAGAGCGAACGAACGACCTACGACTGACTTACTACTACCTACTGCGTACCTACTACTACTTGTCTGGATTATTCTCTACGACACCCTGCCTACTACTTTACTTTACTAGTACTCTCCGGTACGTATGTACCTCTCCTGCTGCTGCTGCTGCTGCTGCTCCTCTGCTTCTCCGCCTCCATCTCAGTCGCATTTTCTCTCCGCGATTTGACCTTCTCGATCTATCCATCTTCAGGGAATTAACCTTCCTACTATCACGCCGCGGTGGGTTGGACTATCAATCCGTCCCTCCGGTGTTTGCGCGCAATTTTCCTAACCGGTTTGCTCACTCTCTTTCCTAGGCAGAGATGAGGTTAGTTGCCTAAAGAACCTAAATGTCATCTGCCTCATAAATAATCCCACCCGTACCCTCCAACGTGTCCTGGTTAGTATCCTCTGCCCCCTTCGCTTTTCTCTTCCAGGATCTCCGGTCTTGTCATGGGCCTTGATGTCATTGTAGATTTCAGTTGTTGGTATTAAGACCTGCCATAGAAAGCGCTTTGTTGTTACGTTCCATTCGAGCTTTCCACCTGATTGATCCTCCTGATCCTTTTCCTGCCGTCTCTCGTTTCGTTGTTCTCTTTCTCTCTCTCTCTTCTTTTTTTTTTCTCTCCACACCCGTCATTGTCAGCATCCCTTTACGACTGAGCCTTATAACCATCTCATACCGCTGCGCGCATTCACCTAGTCCTCCCTATCAAGGCAGACCGAGCAGCCCCAAACCCTCCCCTCGGCCTTTACCAGCCAGTCTTACTCTACTGTCGCATCACCTCCACAGACGCCGGACTAATCGTCTTATCAACCCGGTGCTAAACAGAACGCTGGTACGGATCAGATGACGTGTTACATAACCCTACGGCAGCCAATACGATGAGTGACGGAAATGATGGCCGGGACCCCCTACTGGTACCATCTCAGGATCAGGCTTCTGCCAGCCCAGCCCTAGAGCTTCCTCGCCCTGACATCGATCCTGATACCTCTTTCCCCAAGTGAGTTGCTCCATTTATCCCTAGCTTTTTTTTTTTTTTTTTTTTTTTTTTTCTCATTGATGGTCTGCCACGCCAGCGGCCTGTATCTGGCTCCTGTACATAAATTATATCTACTTCCTCAGTTCTATCTCTAACGTCCTCCGCAGGAAGTCGCTTGAACCTTTGGTGTCAGACGCTGGCTCGCCAGCCGGATCGTCAACCACCAATCGAGCGTTTCATTCTGCCAGTGCCTCGTTTTCTCATAAAAGAGGCGATTCAGGTGGCCCCGTCCCGGATGATTTTGCCTCGGATGACGTGAGTGAGCACGCGGTCGAGCATGCCTCATCCAACGTGCCGAATGGATGCCGCCAGGCGTGGCAGGAGCAATGGAGACGGTCTGGCACCGATATAGCCCGTCCATCGAGCCGAGCAATTGCTGAAGGTCGAATGAGGCAGGCTAGCCCGACTAACAGCGGTTCTCGCCTTCCTAGAGATCCTACCCGCGTGGCGGACGGCATTGGTGAAAGTACCAATGGCGGCTATCAATCCCCACTCCGTACCCAAGATCCTTGCTCCAGTCCCATCTTGAATGACGGCCCCCTGCCCCTAAATCCAAGCACCGGCCCGGAGGAGATGGCCTCCTTCTCCCAAGCATCACAGCAATCTGCGAAGGGCCTGAGCTATGGCCAGGAGTCCGCGAGACAACTGAGCAATGCTCAGAAATTCAGCGGCGCGGTCGTGGGGACATCCGGAGGTACATCAGCATCATATGGGATTATCCGTCAGCTAGAAACTGATTCTGAATTTTGCACAGAGGAACAATTGATTAGTGATGTCCGAGATATCTATGCCGCGATACTCTTGGCGGAGAAGAGATGCGAAGAGTGGGCTGAGGAGAGCGAGGACTGGACCCCGGTGGATCCAGAAAAGTTCCAACCGTTGACTGGGACTCACGCCATGCTACTGCGAGAGTACCATGATTTCTTCCTTTGCTCCCAACATCCCATGGCGACCCCCGCCTTGAAACGCCTAGCGGAGAAATATGCAATGCCGGCGCGATTGTGGCGCATTGGAGTTCACTCAGTGCTGGAAACGCTGCGCCGTTGGCTTCCTGAGTCCTTGGAGCATATGCTAAGCTTCATCTACTACGCATACTCCATGATCACACTCATGCTCGAGTCTGTGCCAGCCTTCGAAGATACGTGGATCGAATGTCTTGGGGATCTCTCACGATACCGGATGGCCGTAGAAGAGTCCGACCTTCGCGAACGTGAGTCCTGGGCAGGAGTGGCAAGATCCTGGTACAACCGAGCTGCAGACAGGAACCCCAACGTCGGCCGGATCCAACATCACCTTGCGGTGTTGGCCCGGCCGGATGTCACTCAGCAGCTGTTCTACTACACGAGATCACTAGTCAGTGTCCACCCATTCGCAGGCACACGGGAAAGTATCTTCCTTTTATTCAACCCATTTTTGAGAGGCCCCCAAGCCATTCATCGTCTTCCATTGGTCAGCGCATTTGTCGCTGCCCATGGCTACCTGTACACGGGAGACGTCGGAGATCGCCTTATTGAGTCGGTCGACACGTTTACATCCCTCCTAAATCAGACCATAGGCCGAATTGGTGCGGCCTTCCGAATGCAAGGGTTCTTCATCTGTGCCTGCAACGTTGCGGCCATGCTGGAATATGGTAGCGCCGACGCCTACTTGAGCCCTGAATTCTACGAGGCAGATTTGTCACCACCAGGATCTGTTGGAGAGGTCTACGCCTCCGCTGCCAGTACCTGGATTCCCACCAATAACCTTCAGGCCGTGCAGACCGAATTTCTCGCATCCCGGGACTCTACGAACCCGTCGCCTCTACTCTTTTATGGATCTTTCCTTACTTACCACACCCTGTCCGTGATCCTTGATCAAGTTCCAGATAGAAACGTGTACGCTGCGTGTCATGTGTCCCTAGCATTCCTTTGGTGTCTGGCTCTTACTCCACGAGGTATGAGCCGGGTGGAGGTGGCCGTACCGTGGCGAAAACTTGCCTCATTCCTCAACGTCTTGTTCCGGAGCTATATCAAACCCCACATCGCTGAAAAAGACGAATTTCCCATCTCGGAAGAAACCACCTGGGTGGCCGAAGACTTTCTCATTCGTGGCCAACTCTGGAGCCAACGTCTTTATCCTACTGGTTTCTTCGATAACGCACCTACTGCCGGTGATGGTAGGAACATTGAGCCGCCGTCTCGAGACATTACGAGGATGTATCGCTGCATATGGCTGGGGATCAGGCTTGCTATGGTAAGCTTCCTGTGGAAATGAAAAGTACAATGACAGCATAAAGGACCATGCTGATGGCAAACAGTTTGAACGTTGGATCACATATGATTTCACCGCGCGCAAGTTTTCAGCGACCCCATTTGCCCTGGAGCTGGAGAAAATCGCCGAGCAACAGAATCCTTTTGCAAAACCAAATGAGGTCAAGCAGGCCGGAGCGGAAAACAAAGGCGTGCACGAAACTTGATCATAGCCAGACTGGCCGATACAAAGGTAACTGCGATCTGGGCGTGGTCAAAATATGAAAATTGCCGAGAGTCGCTATCTGGATGGCCTGATCGAAAACACAATACAGCGAGATCCTCAACACGATTGAAACATGCCCCAGAGAGTTGGGAATTGTAACAGGACAGCTACCGCATTTTTTTTTATTTGGTGGCGAGCAAGCATCCATCCTGTCGGGGCACCCACATGGCAGCGAGTTTGCTTGCGTCCACCGTGAGGCCTAACCCAAGTGATGCCATAAAGAAAGGAAAGGCAACGTGGAAGGACACTGCAAGCCCTCGGCTTCGCGGGGCTCTCCCGGTGCCTGTCTTGTAGCCTGCACCGCACCTCATATTATCCGGATGTATCACCCCTCAGGGGGGGGTGGGGGGACCGCTGAGAGGATCCGCGTGGGAGACTGAACCACGCGGCACATGCATCTGGTGGATGAAGCTCCGAGTATCTAATTAAAGACCAGTCAAGACCAAAACAGCCTTAGCCGCTTTCCATGATGATTAGCTTAGTATCGGTAGCCCCTCTCGGACCATGGATCGAGAGTGAGGAAGATGCGCCAGGCGTACGGAGAGACACAGTATGCACAGTCGTATACTACTCTAGTACCTACCTAGATAGATAATACGGACCGAGATACTCTGTCTGGAAGAGCCAGTGGGGATTTCAAAACATGCACGGGCGGGCGGGACGAATGAGAGGCGGCCAAAGGCCAAGCTGGCGACTGCAACGCGTCGACTGGAGGTATCTCCGCTCTCACCACGTTTCCCCTTCCACTTAGTACCTGACTTAGTACTATCCAGTAGTTCCCGTCCGGGACCACGGCCTTTGGTGTCATCGTCAATCTGTCTACTACTTACTGCTCCTCCCTCCATGTTCGTTGATTTTCCCTTCAGACAGGTCTCGTGTCGCATGGCTGGCCAAGACCCGACCGGATCGTCTCTATTCTGTTGAGCACTCGAGCTCACTCCCTCCCTCCCTCCCATCCTAACAACTACATTGTCCGCTTCGCTCCCCGCAATTATCTTCATCCGCTCGAGACGATCTGGCCCCTCGTCCGATGTCGACAAGCTTCACCATGGCCGAAGAAGCCTTGTCCGGCATCTGCCTTCATTGCGCGGAGCTCCTAGCCAGCGTCCCGCTGTCGGTCCTGCTCGTCACATTCGTTGCAACGCTCTCTGGACTGTTTGTCCTGGTAGGTTTGCGCTCTACCATCCTTGGATATTTATCATCACGCCGGCTTTCCATGCGATCGTGACGACCACGCTAATCGACCATCTCTTCTACTTTGCGCAGTTTTACATCACCCTCTACACCGTCGCTCCTGTCCCGCGGAAGCCATTCCCCGAGGAGAAGAAATACCGTACGCTCTTGAAGGATGGGTCGATCACGGAGCCACTGCAATTACCTTGCTGGCAAGATGCCCTGGATGCTCGGAAACGTCCCGGTCGGATCCTCAACCACTCTTCGATGGAGGACGCTGATTTGTTTATATCGTTGGTCGTGCCTGCATACAATGAGGAAGACCGTCTGGGAGGCATGCTGGAAGAGGCAGTGGATTACCTGGAAAAGGTGTATGGGACAGTGACTGACTCCGTCAATGGTTCCGATGCCACCGCAGCAGAGAAAGCAGTGCGTCAGCGGAACACGGCCAACGGACATGCAAACGGTACTGCAGCACATCGTCCGGTGCACAACAACAAGGGGTGGGAGATTATCATTGTCTCCGACGGATCCAAGGACAAAACCGAAGAGACGGCGTTCGCATTTGCTCGGGATCATCAACTCTCAATGCATCCCAAGGGTTACGCTGGTCCTTGGACCCCAGAGACGCATGAGGGTGTCCGCATCCCTTCCGGGACTATCCGGGTGGTGACTTTGACGGAGAACAGGGGCAAGGGCGGAGCAGTCACCCATGGCATGCGGCATGTCCGCGGTCAGTACGTGGTGTTTGCGGATGCCGACGGAGCGAGCAAGTTCGAAGATTTGGGGAAACTCGTCGCGGCCTGTCAGGCAACCGAGGATGTGCAAGGGCGAGGTGTGGCTGTTGGCTCTCGGGCGCATATGGTTGGAAGTGAGGCGGTTGTCAAGGTATGCTTGTCTAACTTTCTTTACGCAGCGTATGACTAGGCACTAATCGATGGTCCATGCGATAGCGCTCGAAACTGCGCAATTTCCTCATGCATTCTTTCCACTTGATTCTCTGGCTGTTGACGCCGTCGAAGACGGCCACCATCAAGGATACCCAATGTGGGTTTAAATTGTTCTCCAGGGCCTCGTTGCCCTACATTATTCCCTACATGCACTCGGAGGGGTGGATCTTCGACGTGGAGATGCTCATGCTCGCCGAGTTCGCAGACATCCCCGTAGCGGAGGTACCCGTGGGATGGAGAGAAGTCACGGGCAGCAAGCTGAACGTGATCCGCGACAGCATTGGCATGGCTTGGGGACTGGCAGTTCTGCGTGCTGCATGGATGCTCGGCGTGTACCGGCGTACTTGATGATGTATAGCTCTATAAAGAGACCAACCAGACCGAGCCCGAGCCCGAGCCCGAGAGGCCGATCCCAACAATATAGTATATTTGAATTGTTTATCCTGCTTTGTCCCCCTTGTCCAACCACATGCCCTGCTATCCTGGAAGAGTCAGCTCCGGCACCACGAGACCTCCGCCAACCTGGCATGTCATCCGCGGTGGCGAAACCCAGAAACCGGCCCGTCATTGCATCAGAGGCGGAACACGCACCTCGGAAATCATGCCAGACTCAAGGCCAACGAATCCTTACGCTGCTAGGGTGTTTCCCAATCTGAGACATAGGGCCTATCTAGCTAGCTAGTCAGAGACAATATTATCCCTGGCAAGCTGGTGCATGACCATACACCTACATAGCACATAGCGTCTAACTACTATGTACATACTGTAGTACCTAGATAGTCATACGGCGGAACCAACCCGAACGGATAATCCCGAAAGCCTCTTCTTCTCCTTCTCAAAAAAGGAATCGTAGTCATAGTAATAAAGTTTTGCCTTTCAAAAAAGAAAAAGAAAAAAAGTAAAAAAAAAAAAAAAGAGAGAAGAGAAGACAAGAAAAACCTTTTTTTCAACGATCGGGCCAAGCCCGAATCCGTTTCAACTCGTACTTACTTTTAAACTTTTTTTTTCAGAAAAAAACTTTGTTGTATATAAAAATGTTTTCAAGTACCGATGTGAGGTGATAGAGGGGAAAAGAAAAAAAAAAAAAAGGAAAGAAAAGTGGTCTGATACTGATTTCCCTCTATCTTTGATTTTTGTTACTACGAACAAACGAACTAAGCAAGCACCTACTACCCCCTCCCCTCCTCTTTGGTTTTCTTTTTTTTTTTTTTTTTTTTTTTTTTAGTTTTGCCCTCGGTTATACCTATAGTCACTTGCATGCAGAGTGAGGAGTTAATCTACCGGTCCTCGGGTTCTCCTCTTTCTTTCATTTGTGTCTTGGGTTTACTATTCATTACTTGGAAGCTGTTCTAAGCATCGCTGCTTTTTTTGTATGGTGAGACATATGCCTTGGCAGAGATAACCTGATCAGTGTGTCACTCAGTCAGTCAGCATTTGTTGTGGTAGTGGTAGTGGTTGTGGTACGTTGGTCTGTTGCCGGTTCTGGTCGGGACGACTGACGTCGTGGGTTGGCTTTATATACCTCCCTCTTATCTGTCTGTCTGTCTGTCTGTCTGGTTCTTGGGTTGGGATCAAACTACTACGGAGTACATCTATGTGCTATCGTACTACTATTGAGTGATTTGATCTGAGTGGATCTCCCTGCGTGGCTTTGTCAACGGACTCTGAACGAACTACTACGACTACTACTAGTACTACTACTAGCTAGTGTGGGCTAGTAGATACATACACCTCACCAAACAACCACTTGTGATCTATATTGCGTCAATGGGGATCCCTCGGCCCATGGAGCATCCGGATGATGCTCCCCGGACAAGTACGACCGGGCAATCGCCATTCCTCAGATTACCTCTCGAGCTGCGGCTCATGATCTACGAATATGCGGTGGACGTTCCAAATGAATTCATGGACCGTCCGATGATTGTGATCAACGATCGCGGGAATGTCTTCACTGCTCGGGGCCGATATCGAGCGCTGTCCATGTGTCCTAGCTGGGTGGGCGAGAACGGTCGAGTTCGCAGCCTACTCTCAGTGAATCGACAGATTCACGACGAGGTGGAGGACTTCGTGTACTCCCAGAACACGCTGTTCTTCCTGAACTCATTCAATCTCGACCGCTTGGGCGCCTTCCTGGACACGATTAGTCCCACGGCGCGCAAACGCATCCGCAGTGTCGGGTTTGAGGTCTTCTTCTTCGTCCACTCACAAACGGGCGTGCCGAAACGGACGTTGAAGGAGTATAAGGCAGCCGCCCGCATGCTGATGGAGAAGCTGCCGAACTGGACCAGCACCATCTTCTATCTAGATCCTCGCTTCTATTTCCCCTCCGCTGCGGTGGGAAATCTGGAATCATCCGCTCGGGGCATCTGGTATCTGGCGACCATTTTTGGAGCCTTGCATAAGGATCTCCATTTCTTCCCTCTGCCATCGATGCACCAGTATGTTATGGATGATGCGAAGAAGTCGCTTCAGGCTGAGACGCGGGCGTCTCAGGTGAAGCTCTCTGTCGCATAGGACTCAGATGTTTTCGACCTTCTCCTCTTCCTATCTTTCTACATTAGTAATTTTTGGTCTCACTTTGTCCAGCCATTATTGTCTTGTTTTTTGTTTTACTTTTATTTTTCTCCGACTGGGAGACTTCTCCTCCCGATAAGATACCCACTAGGACTATCATCTGCAGGATGACGTTTGGGGAGAATCGGTGCGCAGAGAGTTCATCGTGTACACAGTAGACTCTGTTAGTCTGAAGGTGCTCCACACCTCGAATGCCAATCACTGCGGAATGTCGAGTTGGAGTTGGGGGGGGGGGGATGGGCGCGAAGAATGGAGTTGGTTGCAAACGGGCTGGAAGCAATGGGCTTGCATTGGAAGGGTGTTTGCTGTTTGAATATCCAGGGTTTTGTTGCTGCTGTTTATTGAGGAAAATCCGAACATCGTCATTCCTGGTCATTTCCTTTGGCTGCAACCTAGAGATGTAGCATGGCAATAGTACCATGTATGTACATTGGCTGACTGCAGTTGGCAGCAGCACCGTTGCCGCCCCTCGGTTAGTGTGCTGATTAGCTTCAGATCGGGCCGTCTGCTGGACGTACCAGATGATGGGGCTTCATTGACCCCCTGGACCATGAAATCATACGCTGGGGGGGTGGGAGGGGAATGGACCTGGGGAAGTAAATGGAAGAAGAACGCGAGGACGAAGAAGCAAAGTAACCGTGTCGTTTTCGGGGGAGAGACCCATAACGTCATGCTGCCTCGTGATCGTCGGCCTCAGGTTGCGGTTTGTGGGATTCGTTCAGGTTGAAGAAGCACCGTTTGTTTGTGCCTTTTTCCATCCATCTCTTCCTTGCGCCTCGTCTGTCTTTTCATCTCTCTGTCATCTTCTCTACTCGGCTTAGACAACGCCCGCCTGCACCCCCGGTTACAACATCGATATCCTGGCCCCCCTGGCCCTCCCAGCCCGCCTGGTAACCTGGTATAGTAGTTCCACATTCTTCATCAGTTCATCTACTTCGGCTTTCCCCCCTCCCCGCATTCGGGTGGATCATCCATCTTGTCATCAATCATCATTCGGTCTGGAGGTTGACATAATACCCTCTTCCCTCAGACCCGCCTGATAAATGCTGTGAACCCTTCGCTGCAATCTGCAGTCAAGCGCATCGTCCACTTGTCCATCGTCCTTTGGTCGCCTGCGGCCAGCAACGTCTTTGGTCCACGAAGCACCAAGCACCAAGCACCAAGCGCCTCGCCTTGCGTTTCGAAACTCTGCTTCAGGCACCGCCCAAACATTCCTAATCGGAGGCTTATCTACACTCCATTGACCACGCCGGACGACAAGTCGCCCCCCTCCCCCACCAACACCTCTCCCATTCGCCACTGTGGTAGGTACCCGGCTGTTATGGTTCCCCGGTTCTTTTTACCTGTCATTTTGAGTCGCTCCACGCGTGATTATCACGGTGATGCTGCTGTCTCTCGGCTGTGAATGGCGGCAGCTGACGTTAGTCTAGCATCGAACTAAAGCATTCACGTTGTGACCACTGTTCCAATTGTTCGCTCCCTTCGCCTTACTCTTACCCCTCTCTCCATCCCTTTATGAGGGGGATCCCAACCTCCACAGAGCGCCCTTGAAGTGTCTCAGCAACACCATTAGCCTAGCAACAGTCAAAATGAAACCAGCAACCGCCACCAAATCTCCCAGTGGCCATGGCAGCCTCTACAAGGAGGTCCGCTTCTCTCCTACTCCGACCCCCGTTCGTCGGACACAGTCAGTACCGGACACCCACCTTGACTCGAGATCACATCATACGCGAGGCCCCAAGACCAAAGGGGCCACTTATTCGGCCGTAGGTGCGGATTATCTCCAACAAGTACGGTCGCTCCTCGATCGCCAACGTGCAAATTTCGAGGATGAGAGGAAACTCTTCAACGAGGAACGTCAATTATGGGAAAACGAGCGATCACTACTAAATCAGAGGATCTCTGAACTAGAGTCGTTGCTCAAGGGTAGGGGATCCACAGGGGCCGGCGCTACTAATAGTACGGCCCCGACCGGTGCTTTTGCATCTTATGCATTAACATCTGCATTTCACAATCAATTCAGTCGCCCGCTTTTAGCGGACTCTACTGACCATCCTCACCCAACGAGTGCCCAAGTGTGGGAGGGTTCTAGCCCTGGCAGTAGGCCCACAAGGGTATTTCCTGACGTGGAGAAGACGGACCTCCAGGGTCTCGTGTCCCCGGAGCAAGGAGGCAATCTATTGATCGCTGCACCATCTTTGGACGCCGCCCTCTCGCCCAAGTCTCACGCAGCCGACTTACCTGCGGCCGCATGTGTTCCAGTTCCGATTGAGAGGCTCGATAGCAAGCTTGATGGTATTACGCTCAAATCCTCTGCATTGCCGCCGGAAATTGTCGCTCGTGTAATCACGCCGCCGTCGCCGCCATCACTTGAGGATTCCCCATCATTTTCTGGCCGGGCCTCTGCCGAGCATCGCAACAGCCTCAAACTCAAATTGTCGGAGCTTGGCCCACCAGAGTTCAACCTGACCAGAAACGCCGGTCACACTCCCATGGCTAGGATTGATCGGGATGTCGACACGGAGCAACCGTCTCCCCAGGAGGTTGCAAACGAGGATAAATCCCTTGCTCCGGCAGCGCTTCGGCAACCTGCAGAAAACTCCGACTCGTACTTTGCGGATTTGGCCGATGACCCAGCTCTGAAGGGGCCGCTCTCCTTGTTGAACGAGAAAGAGCATGACAGTGACTTCCTAAGGGAGGTTGACCAAAAGCTTCTGGATCAAGTCAAGCAGGTCCTCGGGTATCCCCGAAGCAGTGACGATCAAAAACCGACTGAAGTCGAGCCCCCAAGCCAGGGTGAGGAACCCGAATTGCGGTTCAAGAAGACGACCAACTTCGGCACAGCCTTTGGCAATTCCGACTGCGGGAAAGTGTAGGGATGAATCTAAAGATTGCTGTACGATGGCAGATCTTCTTGTGCTCATGTTCTCAAGCGACTTCTGAATCTTATATCATTGTGGACCTCGGCTATATGGGATGAATTGCTTTTCTCGTTTTTGGGATGGATACCATGCGTGGTGAATCTGACGGTGCTCATTTATTTTCTTCTGCATATGCATCGACAACCATGTGTAACTATTAAAGCCACAGGAGTTTGTCTAAGACTAGGGATGACTTGATTCAGCTCTTCACAGTAGAGTGCACGTCTGGCAATCAATGCTTTCTCCTCCTTGCATCCGCCTCGGGGCCGGATCACGCCCCCATCCCCGTGTGGTTATCCTGCGGCTTCCACTTCATCGGCTAAAGGGATGTTGACCTTGGGGGGCGCAGTCTCCTACAGAGTGGCCAGATCCCTTCGGACATGAGGTCACCGTGACTATCGGAGTTATTGTCTCGTGGGCCTTGCATGGCGGGCCAAAGAGGATGGCGTCCTAGAAAGGGCGTGGGAGCCCTTGGATACAATTCTCGCAGGTATAAGAAGCCGCAGATCGCGGACTGACCAGCTGTTCGACAGAGCATTCCTCCGCTGCCATTCCCAGCGTCCATTCTTTCGCAACACTCTCTCCGAATCGCTTTCCTTCCTTACCATGTATAACCCCAAGAGCCTTTCGGCATTGCTATGCCTTGTGCTGGCTGTTGCTCCGCGCTCCGGCCTCTCCGCCCCTGTTGCCCCCGGGGTATGCCAACCCTGCCTGCTCTTGGAGCATCCAGTATGACCAGCCCGACTAACCTGTCCTGCAGAACGGAGCCGTTGCGCGAAGACAGGCCCACCATTTCAACAGCAACACCCAGGCCGGCTCAGGCATGGATTCCTCGATCCCGGACGGTCCATCCTTCAACACGGGCAACTTCGCCTCCACCAGGTACACGGAAGACAAGGGCGGCGACAACGGTGGCTCGAGTGAATCGAGCGACACCGATGCGGGTGACTCCTTCAACGTCGGCATCCCAGATGGCCCTAACTTCGACATGGGAAGCTTCTTCCACAACGGCTATGAGGAGACTGATGAGCCGCGGCCACGACCAGAGCCCTCAACCCTCTCGTCCACCACATTCACTTCATCCACCACGTCCACCACGTCCACCACGTCCACCACGTCCACCACGTCCACCACGTCCAGCACAAGTCCCCCAGAGTCTATGATATCCCATCCACAACCGCCGCTTAATCCTCCTGTTGACAATACTGCCCCGGCTCCTGCTCCCCCTGCTACGCACACTACAACTGCAACCACTCATCCCTCTCCTGTCCCTCCCACTATTGTCCCATCTCCTCCTCCAGCTACACATGCTCATCCGGCCCCTCCTACCACCACTATTACTACTCCTACTCCTCCTCCTCCTCCTCCTCCTCCTCCAACTCCCCCTACCACTACACCTTCCACCTCTCCCCATACTTCAGTGCCATCTTCTCCCTCGGAGCCCACCACTCCCACTCACTCCACTACTATTCCCCCCGCCACTCCGCCATCCCCATCCCCTGCCCCTCCCATTTATTCTCCCCCGGCAGAAACCGTCGAAGGACCCGAGGAGCCAGCCGTCCAAGAATGTCCAGCGTCGGAGCTCGAGCACCAGGCACAGCCCGAGCCTCAGTCTGAACCATCTCCTGAAACCAAGCCTAACCCCGAGCCTCAACAAGGCCCTACACCTGCGCCTGCACCTCAACCTCAATCTGAATCCGAACATGAGCCTGAATCCGAGCCTCAGCAAGGCCCTGCCCCTGATCCTGCTCTTGCTCCCGCTTCTGCTCCCGAGCCTCAACTCGAATCTGACCACGAGCCTCAACCTGAGTCCGAGCCCAAGCTCGCTCCCACCCCTCCTTCACCCGCTATCCCAGCCTTGCCCGCATATACCTGCCGATGCGCGGCATGAGAAGAATCTTCGAGAAAGGCGGAGTCCGAAGCGCTCAACGTTCACTATCTAAAGCTTTTCCTTTGTCACGCTTGCCTTTCTATATACAAATTTCTTGTGTTATGACTAAGTTGATGAGATCCGATTGTCTGGGACTTGGATTGAATGGGATTGGTTTGGATTGGAAATGGAATGTTTATTTATCTCGGGTTATGGTTCTAGTTCCTTTCTTTTCTTTATCTTGTGGGTATTGCTGGCTGGTCTGCATTTCTACAGTATAGATTTGTTTGTACAATATTGGGTTTCATATGTGAAAGATTGTGAAACATAGCTGGTTGCTTTGCATTAGTCTTCGTAATATCATCTTCCATGCCTCGTAATCAACAACATGCTCCTTGCGCGCCATTTCACAGATGTGGAAATATGGAATGAACAACAAAAGATCATCACCATCGTAACTATTAAACTAAACCCGAAACCGGCAAGGTATCAATCACAAAGATAGGTTTCATACTCCCATGGTAAAGTCATGTTCAATCCCTGGCGTGACACTAGCAATGAACTTGAGGAACACAACCAAATACTGATCTACTCGGATCGCAACTTGGTCATCCTCGTCATGCTGCAACACCTCCCACTCATCGCCCTGTTGAACCTGCCCGTCGCTCAACGATAGTCCCTTGATGTCATCAACCAACCCTTCCAGTCCGCCAGCGCCCGCCGCAACCCGGGCATCGGGCTGTGCCTGCGATGCTGCCGCAGCCTTAAGCTTATCGCGACGTATTTTGAGCGCCGCATCCGCACGATCCAGGAGGGTCTTCATAACCGAAGCGTGCCGACAGGGGTGCACAGTAGCCATCTTCACGCTTCCTTCGAACCACGGGAAATCTTCTAGGGTCACAGTTTTGTCCTTGTAGTCACCGACGATATCCTCCATCATGAGTTGCGGGGGAAGAGGTTCAGATGCTGACAGATATCCGGAGAGGTAGAGACGGGGGGTTCGGTAGAAGTTCGCATAAGTGATGTAGAGGTTGTAGGTGCGGGTTGGTCTGCCAGTCACATTAGACCCATCCATGTATGTTACCATAACACAACGGGGGATATAGATAAGGTGATTTGGGTTAGTAGGAGGGGATACTCACTGCGTCGTCCCCGTCACAGGCTCTCGAATAATCGCCTCCTCATCATCATCCTCGTCTTCCATATCCGGGATCTCTTCCTCCTCTTGTTCCTCTTCACCCATATTCCCCGCCTCGTCGACCGTACGCACATCTCCGATCCGTGCCGCCGCCGCTGCTGCTGCGTCGTCCCCGCCTCCGGTCCTCAGCCACCCATCGTCGTTGTCATCCTCCCCCGCCAACATGTCCCGGACGATTTCATCATCGTGACCTGCATCCCCGGCGAAGTTGTCGTTGAGGCGTCGATGGCATGGCACGCCTCGGGTTACGAGGAACTGTTTCCCGGGAGGGAGGTAGGAAACTCGTTTGGCGGGCGTCGCGGCATCGGCCCAGGACCAGGAGGGGAACTTGTAGACAAGATAGTCGCCTGCGAGGACGAATTCTTCGGGCGTGATTTGGCCCGTTGTTCGGAAGGTCGAAGTCCGGGAGACTGGTGCTAAACGGTCCCTCCAGGTGGAGAGGGTGGAGTGTAGGATATTCATGTCTTGGAGGGTAAGGGCTTTCTTGATGGGGTTGCTTGACTATAAGGAAGAGTTTGGTGGGTTGGGGGAAAGAAACGGAGAAGAAAGTGATGGGATGGATGAGGGAGCAAGGAGGGACTGGCAGGTGTGGCGGTGACGGAGTGAAGGCACGACTTATCGAGCGCCGGCGATGCACGCGGGGTACTACGGAGTACATCATGTGGCGGGGGCTCAGTCATCACCCTCCGCACCTGCTTCCCTACGATCAGGCTGAGGTGATCGGGTGGCTTATCGCTTTATGTATTAGCTGGTTCTATGGAGTATGGTCGCTTTAACTTATCGCAGACTTGCTTAGGGGCCGGGTTCAACTTCCGGGAGGTCCATCCGCATGTTACAGCGGCCCTTTTGCGATGCAGGAACCCTGAGGCATGCGCATCCTCCCGTCCGTGATAGTCCCGAGCACTCGAACGGCGGGGGGTTCTGCGCCCATGGGACTCCGGTAAGGCTGGAAGCTATCTCCAATATCTGATCTATCGGACCCAGGATGACCTCTCCTATCGCGGACTTGTCCTCGTTATCAGCCTGTAGCCAGGACCCGACTTAAGGCGGGCTGTGCCGGAGAATAGAATCGAAATGCACGCTGTCACAACTCTCACTCGCCCTCTTCCATCATCTGCCTCCGTTCGATCTCACCCTCCAGCTCATCCACCGTCATGGGCACCCAACGACCCTTCCACTTTTCCACTTCCGCTCGTGCGAAACCCTCCATGCTTCTCATGCCTACCACCAAGAATCCGAGATCCTCTCTGTCAACGTCGAAAACCTCCCACCATTCACCATCAACGAGCTTGACACCCACTTCTCGTGACGCGAGGTAGATCGAGGCAACGGCAAGCGCATTTGGCTGATGCGTGAGGTATAATAACTGCGGTGACAATAACGCTGAGTTGAGGTGCTCAAACACTCTCCGTGCGACGGCGGAGGATGGAACTCCAAGGGTCTGGAGGTAGGTTAAGGCGATGGTGTGAGGAAGAGCCACATGGGTATTGAATCCCAGTGTGCGCAAGATAATCGACTCGATGCGCAGCAGAACCAGTCGCTGCGCTTGGTAACCTCCTTCCGTGAGATGGTAGGCCTCTGGAATGGGCTTGTCTGGTGGCCCTTGAGGGTTCACGAACCACAACGGCGACGCATCCTTAGACAGGAGGAAAGTGTAGACGTTCAACACCGAGCGGGGAGACGTGGGTTGGAAGGATAGCTTGGCGGTCATGTATAATGCTGCGGCGGATACATCCTAGGTAGAAAATGACCTGTCAGTACCCTGGCTTGCTTCTTCGGATGCCAGCTCCTACCTTCACCGAGTATATTCGCAGACTGCCACCCTCCGAGCCTATCCAGAACCGGGTAAACGTCACAACCGCCCGCGCAATGATGTCTTGCGACAATCGTAGTAGGATCCCGGCTGTTTGCATGAGCTGAGCGCCGGCAAAGCGAACGGATGCCTCTAGGTCGGGGGACACGCCATCGACAGATGATGATGAGCTCGATAGCTGTTCTGGTGTTGCTAGCGCATTGGATAGGTACTTCAACCCGCTTGCGGCCGAGCTTGCCATGTTGCCGGTGTGAGGAATTCTGAGGGGTTCAAATGGGGATGTGCAGGAATAAGATCAAGCGTGATATTTTAATGAACAGGCTTTCCTTTGGATATAAGGCGTGTAGTTGGTTATTTGCATTGGGGGGCTGTCGCCTTGATCCACGAGATGCTTGGTCTTGATTGCGCTGCTACAAAGCTGCGGCCAGTGAGGCTCACCGCCCTGTGCGCAGGTGGTCAACATCACGCCTCATCCTCTAAATCAATGACTTTGTCTGCACGGTGTAAATAGTAGTACATGGCACGGTCCAAGCTAACACTATTACAGCCGATGAGATTGATGATTGATTGGGTCTATCAAGATGGGTTGAAGAAGGGAACTATGTTCATGCATGCATCAAATACTTTAGTACTAAAGAACGCTTAAATATATACCGTCGCGATGCAGTAAGTACCATAGTAGCTGCTGGAAACACTCGAGTTATTTGGATACTATCAAGCCCGACGAGAAATAGTATTAGTAGTCGTCGAATGATTCGAGCTTCTCAGTCCGACAGTAGTTTTCGATAGCAATAATAGCACGGCAAACCCGTGACAGGGAGACCAAGGTTGGAGCATGTGACCCATCAGCCTCAGGCAGCCATGTTATGAGGACTGCGGACAAAAGGTGCACGCAGCGCAACTACATTCATGGCTCGCATCTTCATCCTGCGGCCCCAGCCCAAAATACGCGGTCAACTCCGTACTACGTACATAATGTCCGAGCCCTATGAGCGTACATACATCCTTGGGCTGATCATCATTCAATATTTCATACATTCAAGCCTTGGCACCTATCTGGAGGACGGAGGATGGAGAACCGACAGTGACAGCAACTGCGCAGTGGATAATGGACATGATGCGCTCCCCCTTATCCTCCGCAAATGATTGCTCAACCCCGAGATTGCTTAATCTCATGTAGGAGGGGATCGCCCGAAACTAAACCGCATGAAACGGGACCCCAGTAGTCCAGACTCCAGACACTCCGGGGCCGGCCAGCAGTGACACCGGAAAAGGGGCCTCGCCGGTTTGGTCACAGCGTTGGACGTGGCGTCAATGGTATATCCCACTATCCAGTCGTCACTGAGACCATTGTCTGTGCCAGTGCAACAGATGACGTCGTCGGGTCATTCGAACGTCTTTATGCGCTGTCCGAATGGAGTGCGGTTCAGGGGAGCTGGGTTATGGGGCAAATCCGTGCCTATTAAAAGGTTATGACTGTGATGACGAGAATTATCGCCCAGAGGCCATGTACCACCCGCTGACCGACCACTCATCTAGCGCAGGGCCTCGTGGTGGAGCAACGAAAACGTTGTTCAGCCACCGTCTTTTTGCTGTTTGGCGGATCTTGACTTCTAAGAATACATACCCAACCTCGCCATATTTCGCGGTACCTTAAGCTAAAGGCTCCGTTGATGATTCCTCGTCATATTGTCGCCACATATCGAAGATTCTGAATGCCTACTAAGACCGCCCGGCTCTGAATACCTCAAGATCGGTCATAGATCGTGCATGATCCTTAGGACTCGTCGCTGACAGGGGCACGTGCGGGCACTCCGTCTGATCGCTATCGCTTGGCGGTCGACTTCATCAACCTGAAGAACATCTGCTGCAATCGCGTCCTTTTTCCCTTAGACTACTGTCCTTAACGTATACACCGTCCCCCCTCAGCCCCTCGCAGTCCATTCCCGCCTTGATCCTCCATCAATTCCTATCACTCGCCCCCCCATCCAGCAGAAAGGAGATAACGAGGGAGAGCTTCGGGAGCTGTTCATTTCCGTCTCCCCCCCCTTTTGCTTCCTAGCTGACAAGCGACTGCGGCATACGTGACCGTGCATCGGATCGGACAACATATCGACGTGGCATTCCAGTCCGTGTCCAAGTGGTGCGACCGACCGCGTCCCTTCGTCATTCCAGGCCCCATCCCTTCCCACCTACCGTCCAGTCACCTTCGATCTCAACAATGCTCCGTGACCCCGAGCACCCGTCAACTACAGCCACGCGTGCTGGTATTGACCATCCCGAGCTGTCCTCGACAGCGGTCTCGCCGACCGGAAACGAGGAAGACTGTCAGCCTTACGATGGCAATCAACTCGCCCACCAGAATACCCCTGTAACTTTATTAGCACAGAGCTCGGATGCGTTATCCCCACCACCGCCGAAACAATATCCTTCGCACCCCTCTCACCGTCGGGCAAACACCGAGATTATACCGCGGCAAGCCCCTCTACCCTCCAGGAAGCTCTTTTCCGACCAACCCAAAACCTTCGAAGACCTGGACTCTAGCACCGACTACTCGAACACCCCGGTTGAGAACACAGCCAGAAGAAGACTTGAAGAAGGCGCGAAACGATTGTCGGGCTGGTTCCAAGGAAAGTCGGAACCTGTCAACCTGGGAGTAGTGTATCAGCCAGGAGAGCAGGACTCCGAGGCACCAGACAATATGGAGAGACGTGCCAGTCGCGATTACTATGGGTCGTCCAGCGCGCCAACGGCCCTCTCGAACCGAGCTCAGAAGCGGATGACCGCGCCATCGCCCCTGAAGCAGGTCACCTCATCGAATCCCTTCTCGTTCTTCGGATTAAAACGACAGGCGGATAGCAGATTGGAGCTTCCCGAACCTGCCCAAGACGAGTTTTTGAACCTCGACATTAACGCTGCTTTGTTTCCTCCTGGGTTTAGTAGCCTGGAAGGTCGAGAAGCCTTTGACGCTCTGCGACACAATGCGGATACTGTGCTTAGGCGGCTGCAGGCTGCATACAAACAGAGGACATTCGCCTTGCATGAAGCCTTGGCAGAGAAGAACGAAAAGCAAGAGGAGCTTGAGGTGACCCGGACGCGCATAGGGAACCTCAAGGTCCAGTTAGATGGCATGGCCGAGAAAGTCATCCAACAAGAGAAAGCCATCAAGGCCATGGCGGAAGAGCTGGAGCACGAGAGGCAACTGCGTCGCCGAGAGGAGGAGGCGCGGCTACACAGCGTAATGCTCGTCCGGTCGAGTGACGATGACAGCACATCCGATCTGGGGGCGGAGCTTCAGACCCCCAAGCGGAGCCTCAAGCGGGCCAGTAATGGAACGTTTACGAGCGACTCCGGCTTCGACTCTGGGGACGAGAGCCTTGCAGAAAGTGTGTTTTCCCGCCGCGAAGGGCTCGAGTCGCCGGCGTCAACCGTCGCGCCATCCCCCAACATCTCGCAAATTACCTTGTCTACTCCTACTCCGACTGCTCCTGTGCAACCCAGCCCGAAAGAACTCAAACCCGCACCAGCACCGGCGCCGACACTGGCCCCGGCGCCGACGCCAGCACGACCATCCACCTATGATCGGGTTCTTAAAGGGCTGACACCAAAGAGCATCGCCAGTTCGTGGACCAACAGCTCCAAGTGTAACATCTGCCATGGGGTCCCTGCTTCTGAAGCCTGGAGTGTGATGGGGATATTGAAAGAGGAGAATAAAGGGCTGAAAGAGCGACTCGGGGAGCTGGAGAATGTGATTGACGATTGTCTTTGTCTTGTTGGACCGTGACCCCGGGATGGGTGCTCTACGTTGAATAGATAGCTGGAATGCCCGCTTATGAAGGACCAATGGGCCATGTCTGGATGGGGAGGACACGGCGGTGCGTATTATATATTGAGATACCTTAGATACCTAGAATAGTGAAATACCCCGGAGGATGGTTTCATATACCATGCAGTGTCAGTACTAGTAAGTACCAAGTCGTCGTCGATGGTAGAAATGACTGGACGCAGAAAGCGACCAAGTGGCCTCAACGGGGTTAGCGTGGCTGGGGAGCGTAAAGTGGCCAGCGAGGCGACTCCTCGATCGCACCCGCTCTCGTTCCCGCCGACCTCATCGCTTCCTCCCTTTCTCTCCTCTCCCCATCCTTTCCCTTCATCTTCCCTTCTTCCCTTTTCCCTTTTGTAATTCCCCTCCATTCCTTCAGCTGGTTCTCGCCTCCAGCTCCTCTTTCTTTTTACCCCTCCCCTTCCCCCTCCCCCGTTCAATCCTGCAGCTCTGGGAGGTGCACAGTCACAATGAGCGGACGTGAGTCTCACACGCGATCGCTGGCATTTTCGCGACAGCGTTTCCTCCCCGGCCTCAATGGATCAACGAATGCTGATGCTCGATTCTAGTCCGGTTTCTTGATCTGATCAAGCCTTTCACGCCCCTCCTGCCGGAGGTGGCCGCCCCGGAAACCAAGGTTCCCTTCAACCAGAAGTTGATGTGGACGGGGGTACGTGATATCTGTCAGGTCGCTAATGAGCGTCAAAGCTAATCAATCCCCCTGCAGTTGTCCTTGTTGATCTTCTTGGTCATGAGCCAGATGCCTCTCTACGGAATTGTGTCCTCTGACACCTCCGATCCTCTGTACTGGCTCCGTATGATGTTGGCCAGTAACCGGGGAACCCTGATGGAATTGGGTATTACTCCCATCATCTCTTCCGGCATGGTTTTCCAGGTATGTCATACGAGCAGTGCACTTGTCCTACCAGCGTCTGCTAACGTGTGGCTCTTCTTTTCGGATAGCTCCTCGCTGGTACCCACCTCATCGATGTCAACCTTGACCTCAAGACCGACCGTGAACTGTATCAGACCGCTCAGAAGCTCTTCGCTATCATCCTGTCCTTCGGCCAGGCCTGCGTTTACGTCCTCACTGGTCTCTATGGCCAGCCCAGTGACCTTGGTGCTGGTATCTGTGTCCTCTTGATTGTTCAGCTGGTCGTTGCTGGTCTGGTTGTCATCCTCCTGGACGAGCTGCTGCAGAAGGGCTACGGTCTTGGAAGCGGTATCTCCCTGTTCATTGCAACCAACATCTGCGAGTCGATTGTCTGGAAGGCTTTCTCTCCCACGACCATCAACACTGGCCGTGGCCCCGAGTTCGAGGGTGCCATCATTGCCCTCTTCCACCTTCTGTTGACCTGGTCCGACAAGCAGCGCGCTCTGCGGGAAGCTTTCTACCGCCAGAACCTCCCCAACATCATGAACCTGCTGGCCACTCTCCTTGTCTTCGCCGCTGTCATCTACCTCCAGGGTTTCCGTGTTGAGATTCCCGTGAAGTCCTCTCGCCAGCGTGGAATGCGCGGTTCTTACCCCGTCCGCCTCTTCTACACCTCCAACATGCCCATCATGCTCCAGTCCGCTCTGTGCTCCAACATCTTCCTCATCAGCCAGATGCTGTACTCTCGCTTCTCGGACAACATCCTTGTCAAGCTTCTCGGAGTCTGGGAGCCTCGTGAGGGCTCCGCCCAGCTCCACGCCGCCTCCGGCATCGCCTACTACATGTCTCCTCCTCTGAACTTCAAGGAGGCCCTCGTTGACCCCATCCACACCGCCGTCTACATCACTTTCATGCTGGTCGCTTGCGCTCTCTTCTCCAAGACCTGGATTGAGGTTTCCGGCTCCGCTCCCCGTGACGTTGCCAAGCAGCTCAAGGATCAGGGTCTCGTGATGGCCGGTCATCGTGAGCAGAGCATGTACAAGGAGCTCAAGCGGGTCATTCCCACTGCTGCTGCCTTCGGTGGTGCTTGCATTGGTGCTCTGTCCGTCGCCTCTGACCTCCTTGGTGCTCTTGGCAGTGGTACTGGTATCCTTCTTGCCGTGACGTAAGTTTTCACTCTTCTCTTTTTGAGTCGACTGGGTTGCTGATGATTATCTTAGGATTATATACGGATACTTCGAAATTGCCGCTCGTGAGGGCGACATTGGATCGGGTCTCAAGGGCCTCGTTCCGGGTAACTAGACAAGGCCCCTTTTTTGATGAAAGCATGAGAAGAAGATTGTGGGCTTATGTTTGTTCTTTCAATTTTCTGTTTCTTCTCGGGTAGTGTGCTATTGTGGCTGGTATCTGGATGATTTAGTTCTGGATGGATACATGGCTAGTCTTCACAATTTGCAGGAGGGAGAGCTTTCCTACGGGAGAGTCCCAGCCACAATTGTACATAGCACCTATCTGGTTTGTAACCATATTTACAAAAGATCTAAAATTACACTTAATTGGCTTGACCACTCGCTCTCTATGCTCACTGGAAACTTGTGTCATGCAGCTCTATATGTAATTGCGGGTATACCGAAAACTATAGTATTAAATTCGATCCCAGAACACACGGTTAAATCACTTTTGGTCTAGTATGGCAAATCCCGTTTAGGTCCGGTAATCACCGTTGATAGTCACATACTCGTGACTGAAGTCACAGAACCAGTAGACAGCCTCCTCACCACCAAGACCCTGCTCACCCTTCTCACCACCACCAAGGTCCACGACGATCTCGAGATCCTCTTCCTGGAGAATAACAGCCGCCCGATCCTCGTCGACCTGCTCGGGCTCACCGTTCACCAGGAGCTTCAGAGTGGCGCTGCCATCCACCGGCTTGAAGCTGACGCTAGTCCGCTCCGGCACAACAGCGCCAGGAGCAACACCCTGAGTGTATCCGATTGCACAAAGAATGCGACCCCAGTTTGCGTCACGACCGTACAGAGCCGTCTTGACGAGCGGAGACCGAGCAATGGTCGAAGCGATCAGGCGAGCGGATTCGTAGTCGGGGGAGTTCTGCACACGGACGGTCACGAACTTGGTGGCACCTTCGCCGTCGCGGACGACGAGCTGGGAGAGAGACTGAGCGAAGGAGGTCAGGACGTTCTGCATGGTGGCGTAGTCGTCCGAGGAGGTGGAGCTGATCGGGAAGCCGCCTGCGGCACCGTTGGCGAGGATGGCGATGGTGTCGTTAGTGCTAGTGTCACCGTCGACGGAGATGGAGTTGAAGGACCGGGAGACAGCGTGCTTGAGGAGGGATTGCAGGGCCGAGGGTTCAATGGGTGCGTCGGTGCAAAGTACGCCCAGGAGGGTGGCCATGTTCGGGTGGATCATACCGGCTCCTTTGGTCATACCGGCGAGGTTGTAGGTACGGCCGGGGGAGGAAGGGAGGGTGAAGGTCTGGGAGAGGAGCTTGGGGAAGGTATCGGTTGTGCAGATGGCGCGGGCAGTGGTGAGCCAGGCATTGTGGGTGGAGGAAAGGGTGGAGTGGGCGGTTGGGATCTTGTCCAAGATCTTGGAGATGGGAAGGCTGTGGAGGGATGGTTTGTTAGATCGGGGGTGGATGTGGTCATAGTTGGAGGGTCGGATGCTTACCGTTGACCGATGACACCAGTGCTCATGACCAGAGTGCCGGGTTGGGTGAGGCCGTTGCATTCGTCGACTTTCGAGCCCATGCTCACAGCATCCTCCAGGCCGCCTTTGCCTGTCACGGCGTTGGCGCAGCCGGAGTTGATGACCACAGACCGGATGCCATGGCCTTGAGTGGAGTTCAGGGTGTTTTTGCTCACTTGCACCGGGGCGGCCTGGAACTTGTTGGTGGTGAAGACTGCGGCCGCGGAGCATGGAGTCTCGGAGGAGATCAGGGCCAGGTCGGGGAACCTGGTGTTGGAGGCTTTCACGCCGACGTGGGTTCCGGAGACGGAGAAACCCTTGGGATAGGAGCCGGAAGAGGGGATGTACTTCTGCTTGGAGGCGGGAATGGCCATGTCCAAGGGCGCGGAGTAGTGACGCACCTGGCCCTTCACCATGCGGGCGAAGGCGGCCATGGTGGTGGTGGCGGCTGCTGAGTGGGTAGGCACAGCCATTGGGAATCCTGGTGCAAATAGAGCACAGGTCAGTCCTTGCTCGCGCGATCGAGGGGGTTTATATGGGGGGTGCCAATGGGTGCAGATGCTTCCCCAGGGCTGGCGCGAGGTGCTTGGGTAGATATACCTGCAGTAGATGGGACCGGGAGATAAATGACTCACCGAGTTGACTCGTTCGCTGGCCAGGAGCTCACGGCCGGCTAATCCTTTCAGGCAAAGTGGATGTGCAGACCACCGCCAGACGACCAGATGAGCGTTCCTGAGGAGAAAGTGAGACGGGCAGGCCCAATGCACCGGTGAGGAGGCGAAGCTGCCGGAGCAAGTGATGCGATTCGCGGCGACGAAATGCCGCTCCGATATCGCGGAATCGGAGAAACCGTCGGCCCTGCGGCGCGTGTTCCAGACGCGCCCATCGCAAAAAAGCCACGAGGACCGGCAGATCTATCAGCGATCAGCATTCCCAGCTGCTCCCTCGCGTCTTTGTTGTGCTCTCCGTCCTTTGTGACCCCGATGGTATTTGTTCTTCGCCCGAAACTACTTCGATCCCGGACCCATTAACTAAAATGAAACGCAAGCATTCAGATCCCGAGGATCAGGTTCCCATCTCTACGCCCAAGAGGCAGAGGGCTGCGGCTGCCAATGGCGCCGTGAATGGGCATACGGAGAGGGAACAGTCCCCCGAAATCACCCCTTCGAAGCGAGTGAAATCCACACCCCAAAAACCGACCGCCGAAACCCCGGCTACTCTCAAGGCCTCCGGACTGAGGACTCCAACTCACAAGGGTAGAGCCAAAGCTTTATTCTCGACGCCCACGAAGAAAACCGCCGTTGCATCACCGACCAAAGCTCGTGCCGACCGGTCCGCTAAGAAGAAGAGCGCACGCCTACTACTCGAACAAGACGACGAGGACGTCTGGGATGGCGCTGACCGATTGGCGGAGGAAATTTTGGAGGATGACAATGAGGCTCAGAAACAAGCATCTACCACTAAGAATGGCGTCTTGGAATCTATCGAGGAGGAGCCTGGGCAACCAGCCACGAGTGATGGGGTGGCGCCAACACCCAAACGTCGTGCAGGTCGACCGAAGGGCGCAAAGAACAAGCGTTCTCCTACACCAGAGGGAGAATTACCGGCTCACGAGCGATACTTCTTCCAGAACCGAGCCGGACCGCCTCGTACATCGAATAACAACCTTGGGAAAATGACGTTATTGACGCACGAGGAGTACTTTGAGAAGATGTCACAGTACGTGGACCCGTATAAAGAAGAAAAGTCTTTTCTGCTGGATCTGCATTGTCGGTCATTCCCTCAATGGGATTTCGAGTTTGACCAAGGATTCAATATCTGTCTTTACGGATACGGCTCCAAGCGTCGACTCCTTAAGGAATTCGCAGATTGGCTCTATCATCGGCATAGTTCCGCGTCGCGCTCCGTGGTCGTTGTCAACGGACACATCCCCAACATCTCAATCCGGTCTATCTTCGCTACTATTGTGACGGCAGTCCTAGGAGCTGATATCCCTTCCAAGATGGGGTCTCAGCCACAAGAAGTGTTGGAATTGTTACAGTCTGTCTTAAAGACACGAGCGTCTCAGAAGCCCATCACCGTTCTCATCAACTCGATCGATGCCCCATCCCTCCGCAGGGCAGCAAACCAAGCCCTCCTTGCCCGTCTGGCAGCGACGCCTAAAATTCATCTTCTCGCGACAGCTGATACACCTAACCTCCTCCTGATGTGGGACTTGAGCCTCCGCGACCAATTCAACTTTGTCTTCCACGATTGTACAACCTTTGCTCCATTCGATACCGAGTTCGATGTTGTCGAGGAGGTTAGCACATTACTAGGCCGCAAAGGACGCCGCGTTGGTGGCAAGGAGGGTGTCGAATTTGTGTTGAAGAGTCTTCCCGAGAACGCTCGGAATCTGTACCGGTTGCTCCTTACCGAGCTCCTGTCGATGGCTGACGAAGGGCACCTGTCTGACGATGACGGAGACGGTGGCCAGGCAGCAGAGAACAGCCGAGAGGAAGCAGGAATCGAATTCCGGCTGCTGTACCAAAAGGCGGCGGAAGAATTCATCGCCTCGTCGGAGATGATGTTCCGGACATTACTGAAGGAATTCCATGACCATCAGATGATTACTTCCCGGATGGACACGAGTGGGATGGAGATCCTAGGAGTTCCCCTCGCGCGAGACGAGATGGAGGGTGTTCTGGAAGATTTGGTTCTGAGCTGATGGAATGAACGCAGCACAATGATCAATGTCGACGGCGCCTTGCATGAACCCATGATACCCTGTATAACATAGTATAGTTATAGTTATCGGCAATTGACTAACTAATCCAAGTCTGGGGGTTCGTTCTTCTCTCGCGTACGATTAAACAACATGAATATCCACACGGGTGCACTCCTCCCCCAACATACTCAATTCTAACGACCCACCTAGAACTGCGCAAACGCAGCCAGCCCCATCGTGACGCCAAAACTCATCTTGAACGGAATATGATGCGACACAGCCTTCTGCAGGTCCACGCGCTTGACATACTTCTGGACGGAGTTGACAGGAAGTAAGTTATAACCTCTCGCCGCAGCCCACTATTATCATCTCAATTAGCCACCATCTTCTCATGAACCATCTTTGGGGCAACAAAACAATATCCTTATTAGGGGGGAAAGAAAAAGCAAAATCTCACCTCAACCGCGACGATCCCCATCCCCAACAAAACCACCAACACCCTCGAAAACGCATTCAGCCCCATCCCAACGACAAGCCCGAGCACACTCCCCAAGCTCACCTGGCGCATGTTGGAGGCTGTCAGAATCCCGCTCCCTGATTTAGTTGTTCCCTGCTTACGCAGTAACGGGTCCTGTGAGTCAATGGCCCAGCCCGAGTCCGGGGAGATCTGGCTGTCGGTGCGGGAGTAGGGAGCGGTGTATTGGCATTGCATTGGAGCGGCGCGGAAGGGAGACAGTGGGTGGAGGGATAGAGTGAGACCGAGACCCAGGCCGGTACCCAGGATGGTGGTGGTTGTACGTGAGAGGAGGAAGGAGGCCATTTGGCTGGTTGGGGTTTGGTTGCGACGGGTCGGAGCGGTGGGTTTGGCTAGGGTGGTGTTGGGATGGTGGTGAGATGGTGGTGAGGTGGATTTGTGGGCTGGAAAAAAAAAAAAGGTAAGATGTATGGATTAATTGCAATTGATGGTGGATGGTCAGCGCTGCTGAGCTGGAGACGATGGATTGTAGGGATGGGAGGGAAGGGAGATGGAGATGGGTATGGTCTTGGAGTTGCGCCGTCGGTATGCGCGCGGTGACGTCACGGGGGGATCGGCTGGGGTGGTGGCTGCACGGAGGGAAGGTGCCTGGAGGAGGGTTTTGATGGCATGGGGATATGCAATGATGAATCGTCAGGTCCTGGTCGATGAGGGTGGCTAGTTGTTCCCTCCAGACAATGGCTCAGAGGAGTTGTGATTGAGGTTGACATGCGCCTGGAGCGATGGATGGATGACAGATTAACTGCCTGAGGTGGATAGTGTCGGGTAATACGTGACCATACACGGAAACGGCATGACACGCGGCCATACGATACGCCGGACTGGAAAGCCGCGGAAAGTTCGCCGCGGCATCATCACGTGATACGGAACCCTGGAGACCGAAGGAGGGACGATGGGGCCGTGATTGGCCGTGACCTCCGCCCTGTGAGTGACGGGGTGGAAAAACCCGGAGCCGCGGAGGGAAAACGAGGGGTAAAGCAGGAACGGGCTGTGGTTGGCCCAATGATGGGCCGGCCGCCATACTTGGGACTCCGGAGGCGAACCGGCGGCGTCTCTTAGTAGTTGACTTGTCGCTGGCCGTTGACTCATTATTGCCGCCTACTTTTCTTCATCTCCCTCCGTATCCTTCCTTACTTCTTTCTTCCATTCTCTTGGGTGGCTTCATTCCTTCTTGACTTCTCTTCTCGTACATATTCTTGGTCCTAATACTCTAGAATCCTTCTCCTCATACACAATGGCTTCTCAGCAGAACGGAGTGTCCAACGGCGGCGCCGCCAATGGCTTCACTGTCAAGGCCGGTCTGGCCCAGATGTTGAAGGGTGGCGTGATCATGGACGTTGTCAATGCGGAACAGGTATGGTCTTGCATTGAGCCTTGCACCCTAGATTCGTTCTAACATTGAACTTCTTACCAGGCTCGCATTGCCGAAGACGCCGGTGCCGCTGCCGTCATGGCCCTCGAGCGTGTCCCTGCTGATATCAGGGCACAGGGTGGCGTGGCCCGTATGTCCGACCCCAGCATGATCAAGGAGATCCAGGAGGCTGTCACCATTCCCGTCATGGCCAAGGCTCGAATTGGCCACTTTGTTGAGTGCCAGGTAAGCCACAATCGCAGTTTTCTCCTGCTGTGAGTTTCGCCCTCCAGCTAACTATCTCTCGCCAGATCCTCGAAGCCATTGGCGTCGACTACATCGACGAGTCCGAAGTCCTCACGCCTGCCGACGACGTGTACCACGTTACCAAGCACAACTTCAAGGTTCCCTTCGTCTGTGGCTGCCGCAACCTGGGTGAGGCCCTCCGCCGTATCTCCGAAGGTGCTGCTATGATCCGCACCAAGGGTGAGGCCGGCACCGGAGATGTCGTGGAAGCCGTCAAGCACATGCGTCAGGTGAACTCGGACATTGCCCGTGCCCGTGCCATCCTTCAGTCCTCCCCTGACTACGAGCCCGAGCTGCGCCAGCTCGCTCGCCAGCTGGAGGTCCCCTACGAGCTGCTCCGCGAGACGGCGGAGAAGGGCCGCCTTCCCGTGGTGAACTTTGCGGCCGGTGGCGTTGCCACTCCTGCCGATGCGGCACTGATGATGCAGCTGGGCTGCGATGGTGTGTTCGTTGGTTCGGGTATCTTCAAGTCGGGCGACGCAAAGAAGCGTGCCAAGGCTATTGTGCAGGCCGTCACTCACTTCCGCGACCCCAAGGTTTTGGCGGAGGTGAGCGAGGGTCTGGGTGAGGCCATGGTGGGCATCAACGTCTCTCATTTGCCCGAGGCCGACAAACTGGCCAAGCGGGGCTGGTAAAGGGCCAGAGACCAAGTACTTGGGTTTTCATCGCGGGCGTTTGAAAAAGTTTGGTCTAGTAAGACTTGCTGCATTGTTTTAAGCCGTCGAGGCGGATTGTCTGTACATTGATACGAGCCATGAGCACATGATCTGTGACTGCATGTGTATTCTTGAGGAATATGAGTAATAGACTGGAGTAAATCATATATTAAACTTTCCCAACACTCGACCATCTCGGCAACAGAGTGACAGTTCCGAGATGAAGTCCCGAAACAGGTCCGAAAATGGCGCTTGCGAAGGAACGAAATTCACTTCCGTATTCGGCCCGACTTGCTGCCGCTTTTCGCCCGGGGAGGGAGCCATACTAAGTAGAGGAACAACGAATGCGAGCCTGCAGTTGAAGCATAGTCATGGCAGCTTCAACGTTCGAGCGACTGAATTCTTCATGCACGATCACGGTAATCCTGGAGGGCTCGGCTCTAGATGGATTCATTTATGGACTTATGTTTGTGCGCACTGTGTTTTGAGGCCTGGGAACGATGTCATCACTAAGCAGTATTCTGCTTTGTCTCAATCCTCATGCTGGCTGCCAAGGTAGTTGGTGCAACCTGCAAGAGGTAAAGGGATTTCGCTTTAACCGACAGATTACAGTGAAAGACATGCTGGAGTCCCTAGAACCCCTCCCAACCAATTTTGTCGTCGTGAACTTCTCTTCTCAAGATCCATGGGTCTTGCGTTGCTAGAGGCCGTGTTGACCTACGTTTCTACGCTTTGGACCCCGCTCGATGATCCTCGTACGTCTGTCGATGCACTCAATTCCATCGAACTGGCCTGTGTCTTCGCCGCTTGTCAGCAACAAGATGTGGAATGTGGCCGACTCTATTGAATGATGTTGACGACGGATGCACGACTCAGAGAAATAGCCAATAGCCCTACAATTACGGGGTGTATCTTACAGGCGCGACGTAGATGTACGATTACACTGAGAAAGATGAATGGAAAGACGCAGTCAACGACATCCCCGACAGACTCCTGTAGCTGCCCTCTCCTGCAGTGGAGCAGACAACGAGACCTGTGGCATCGAATAGTACACCGAGGCGTGGGATCAGTCAGTTTATTGGCATAAACCAGCAGATCATCGCCACCATCTGCTCTAGGATCACTCACTAAGAAAGGCAGTATAGCATCGAAATAACTTCCAAGTAACCAGTGGGTAAGCTTAGAGCATTAACTATACACAAAAGCAGCGGCATACTTCAACTACTTATTGACTAGCGGCCTGCAGATCGGGCGATATCGCTGGAAGCACCACCACACCGGTGAATCAATTGAATCAATTGACCCAAACCACACCCTAGCCAAGTGCGAAGTATAGGTCTAGAACTCCGATGAGTCAATATCTCTTACACATGCGTGGGTTTAACCAAATCCCGACCGGATAGATGCCCGTCCCGGTACTGTAGGAACAGGTTGCATGATGCACGATGCAGTGACGCCTTACAGGGCATAACATAACTTACCATACGCCCCCGGCAGTACATACCATACGTACCATACCGGCCGTTCCGGGTGTCTCTCCGTAGTTTCTTGCAGGGAAGGAACTACCTAGGTAGCTCTGTCTCTATCTCCTTGGCTTACCTAGCTCACGGTGATTGTTGCATCCACCAACTCATCGCAGATCCATCTCTCATCTTCATCTTTACATTAACTACACACACACACACACACACACACACACACACACACACACTCTCTCTCTCTC
>KV907506.1:496484-514954 GCA_001990825.1 Aspergillus carbonarius ITEM 5010 | reverse complement strand
ACACACACACACACACACACACACACACACACACACACACTCTCTCTCTCTCTCTCTCTCTCTCTCTCTCTCTCTCTCTCTCTTTCTCATTGTCCGAAATAGTTACACTTCATACTAATACTAATATCGAAATGCCCTCCTCTGATCTCTACACCGACATCGATCCCATGATTCCCTCTCAATTCCCTACCTCGACACCGACACCAACACCCAAACCGCCAGCTACAATCAAGTCCTCAATACAATCATCACTATTCTACACACATCCTCTAAAACAACCACAATCGCAACCACAATCACAACCACAACAAAAACCCACCACCACTACCACACCTCCTATCCCCGAAAATAATCATGATGAGTCTACTGCCAGGTCCAGGTCTAGGCCCAGGTCCAGGTCCACGACCTCCTCACACTCCTCCTCGCTGTCTCACCCGCTCAGTCCGACAGCTCTTCACTCCCTTGGGAACAAAATCTCCGCTACTGTGACCGCGCACCCCATACTTGCGACCTTCTTGCTCGCGCAGGTGCTGTTCTCCGGGATTCCGGTGTGTATGTTTGTTGTTGGGGCGATGGTGAGTGCAGCGTTGGCGGTGGCGGTGTTTACGTGTTTTGCGATGTTGGTGCTGGGGCCCGTGGTGGTGGGTACTACTTTGGTGGCGGTGGGGGTTTGGGGGTCTGGATGGGTGACGTATAAGGTTGGGGGGTGGGTGGTGGGGAGGCTTTTGGTCGCCGAGGTGAATGATGAGGTGGAGGGAATTGCGGAGGGGGGGAGAGTGGGGATGTGGCACGGGAATGGGGGGTTGGGGAGGTAGATTTGAGGATAAGAATGGAGAGGGTTAGGATATGGGTATGGATACGGTCTGGTGATATTGTTATGCTTACGGGGCGTTGAAGATGAGCGAGTGGCAGGAGCGGCCTGGGCTGGGTTGTTGAGAGGGATGTATGTGCATTGCATTTGCGAGAGCAATTCAAGGTGCAGTACGTTTCTTCTGGCGGTGCCTGGGTGGTAATGTCTAATGCAGGTGGTGGGGTTAATGCATCTCGGCCCATTTCACCCATCGGCGTATGCAATCGTCCACTCGTTTGAGAGATGACTTCTCCGCCAAGACCTCGAACCATTCGCGATGCTCTTTTCCGCAGTCGGGACATTTGCCCAGGTTGCGGAGCCGCACGTCGGACAGTTCCAGGTGGATGAGATGCTCCACGCGGTGGACATGAGGCACTTTGCGTCCGGGGACGAGAGTACTGCTGCTGCTGCTGTCGTCGTGCTGTTGGGCACCACGTCGAGATGGCGAGGGTTGGGGGCTGGAGGGCGTGTAGGGGTAGTAGCGGATCAGGCTGATCTCGTGGCCGCATTGCCGCGACCATTCATTCAGTCGTCGTTGGACGTTGTTGGCCCGCCCAATTTTTAATCGGATCGTGCCGGGGCTGTCACTGGTGGGTGCCGATGCCAAGGCGTTGAGATCGCGAGCGGTTCGAAGGGCATCGCTTACGCGACGATCCCGTCCCGGGGAGGAGGTCGGTGGCAACAGGGACGAGGCGACCTCGGAAGGCGGAGGCCCCTTGGAATCGGATGTCGTGGGCGTCAGCCAGAACATGTAGATGTAGCCTGGCTCGTCTTTCTCCGAGATGGGCTTGGCCAGCTCATTGGTGAGGTTGGATAGCGTCTCCGGCGAGAGGCCGGTAGGAATCCATGCAAGAGGGTCGTCGTCTGTTCCCGAGGAAGGCGTTTGATGGGGCGACAGGGACGGAATCTGTGACGATGACTTGCCCGATGGCTGTTGTGGTTTCCCGGCGGAGGATTGTTGCATGCCAGTGGGCGCACTGACTGGTCGTGGTGGCTGGATGTCCTCCTCTTCTATGACCTCGAAGCAGCAGCAGATCGTTCGTTTGGTCCGCCTTTTTTGCGCTGGCTTCCGTTGTCTCCGACGCTTTTCTGACGTCCCAGCATCGTTAATCTCCAGCAACCCTAACCGCTCCATCAATGTGTCAATGCTGCCGCGGGGCTTCAACTGCGAAGGGTTGGGTCCAGCATTCTGCTGCGAGACTGATACTGCCTGATCCTTGTGCTGCCAGCAGTACATTTCAGATCCGTCAGTCTGTTGTTGCTTCCCAGCCGCGGACGCTGATGGTGGCGGAGCCGCCAGAGAACGGCGACATGGTCGCCCATTCGAGGTCAAGCCGCGACAGGTTGTAGCCGGGTCAAGCGAGTCAGTGCGATTCAGCACGGATTCTGGCGTATTGGCAATGAGCGGCATGATGGGAGGTTATGAGGCGTCCCGGAAAATAGAGAGATGGAGTAAATGCAAAAGACGAGAGTAAACGAAGAGGGCGGCAACATCACCGGCCATGTTTAAAAAAGGGCCCGAGATGGGTCTTTGTTTGCCATGGCTAAGGGGCAAGGGCCCCACCTTATTAGTATTCACAGCCGATCCCCCTAATTTAGCAGCACTCGGCGGGCAAAAAATCGAGGCGACCCAGATCTGAAAGGCCTTTCTTTAGGGCCGGGGCTGCACCGCCCCTGTGGCTGACAACTGACTAGCTCACTGTCTTGTAGGTTATGCGGAGTACGACTCACAACGTTGGTAGCTGAGCGTCTGCATCAGTCATTGCCATGGACCTATGGGAAACTCACACATAGGTACTTAGCTAGAGCTGCTGTCATCCCCCGGTGCGGCTCGCATTGTCTCCGTTACAGCCTCACTTTGGACTTATATTATATTATTTTTTTCTTTTTTTTTTTTTTTTCCTTTTTCTTTGTTTTTACTCGGGAGATCCAATGCTAGCGATTTCGGTTTATTTCTCTCTTTTCTGTTCCCAATCCTATCACAAACTGCCGCCAGTTTACCCCCTTCATCTACCCAACGTAGTCGAAGCTCACTCCCCGACATTTGACCCAGAACGTGCGCGTCAACTGACTGGTTTGCGCTCTGGCACCCCTTGCAGCCAGCAGTGATGCAAGGAAGCGTTGTCTCTCCTCGGGCAAGGTAGAAGGGCCTTGGTGCTGACTGGAATTGTCAGGACCGCCTAGCTCAGCCAGGGCCGCAGCCAGGTGTGGGCGCGCAGCCCCTTGCTGTCTGAAGATGACCTTCCGAAGCACTTCACACAGATGTTCGAGGTCTGATCGGGCACATCGGCCGGCCACCTGATTCGTCAGGATGCGGCAAAGGGCAGGAAGACACTGCTGAATGGCATTCTGGATAGGCCCGCTGTCGCTCGGAAGGTTCAGCACGCTCACCCAGAACTGAGAGGCCGAGCGCAGAGGAAGTGGTTCGGGGCCTTGCAACGAAATGAGAGTGAAATTAAGGACGGCCTCAAGAACCGACGGCCTTTGAAAGCCACTGCCGTCAGTCGAGGTTACCTGGCTAGCCTCCTGGGGTGTCGATGTGAGCGCAAACAGGAATGGGTGGTATTTGGGGAGCAAGCGTGTCAGAAAATCGATGCCGCTATTAGCGACTTCTGGATCATAGTAGTCGGGCTTCTCGTGCATCCAGCAGAAAGTGTTGTACACATGCACTATCAACGCGACCGTCTCGTCACGGATTCGCTGGGGGTGTAAGCTATGAGACGCAAGGAACGCGGAAGCCGTGCCCATCACCATATCGGTCCCAACACTTCCTAGAGGTATGCTTTTGACAAAGTTAACGGTCATCATCGTTGGGAAGACGTATGGCCCAGTCCTCTCCGTGTAGCCTGCCTTCAATATGTCGCATGCGGCTTCGATCACGGTCACATCCACTGGGAAATCGGTTATGAGCAGCTGCATGCATTGCATGATCAAATTCTGAGACACAGCACCACTGCCAGTGTTCCAGAATGTTGGGGGATAGGGGTCACCATCCTCCAGGTCATTCGAGTCCAAGTTAACTTCGCCGTCGGTTCTCAGACCTTTGCCAATACTTGCAACGCAACGCAACACAAATTGGCCACGGATTTGAGCCTGCTCCACCAAACCGCGAACAACCTCATCCCGGGCTGCCTCTGCCTGTCCATGGAAGAATCTGAGAATCCGCTCCAGAATTTGTGACCTCGCTTCGTCGGTAGGCAAGGTCTGTATGATGGCAGCGATCCCCTCCAAAACCTTTTCCATGGTATGGGCGGTGGCCGTGGGCTTGAAGCGGAAATGCTCAAACTGATCAATGAATGCTGGAAGCTCTGAGGTAAGAGCATTGCGGCACGATTTACAAAGATGTGCAATTGATTTGGATGCTGTCGGCGCGCAGGAGGCAACATCAAGAGACGCGAAAAGAAACGTAAGAACACGAGGGAGCAAAGCGTGCGTGCGTTCGAAGTATGACTGGTACTTTCCCAGCATATCCACCAATGTTTGGCGTGGCTTATCTGGGATTACCACTCCGTTGCCTTCGCACAGGCGAGCAAACTCGTCACAGAAGAATATTGAATTCAGACACTCATCAGCATGTTGGTTCTCATCGACAGCCTCCGAAAGCTGGGCAATGCAGAAAATTGCGGCTTCAAATGTGCGCCATTCCTGTTGTATCAATGACAGTCTAGCTTGTTCTTGAAAAACTCGGACCAGCTCGACCCCTAGCATAGGATAGATGGCTAAAAGGAAATCGCACACGTCACGCCGAAACGCACCGAACTCACTACGATCATCATCACCCCAGCCTTGCAGCTCTTCCGGAGTAGGATATTTGAGTTTCTCGAAGCAGTCTAGAGCCGCCTGTGCCAAATTGTGTTTGGCAGGTTCCAACCCCGTCTGATCTTCTGAATTCATGTATGTATCCTGAAGATCGTCGGCGACTTCTGTCCACCATTCCAGAACCAGCGGGGATGCTGGGTCATCTACCGCTGCATATCCAGGAGCCTTGAACAGTGTGTGGAGGAGAGAGAGCATCTTCGCATGTTGCGAGTCCAATTGCTTTGTCAATAGATCTCTCTGCTTCAATGTCGCATATGCCAACAGGAGTTCCAAAAAGGTCATATTTTCATCCTCAAAATCGGCCTCGAGCAGTGACGCGACATGCGCAGTTCCAACATCACTGACGACATAGTCCATAATAGCAGTGAGATGATGTTGAGTGAAAATACTGTCTCGCCAATCTATTAACTCGACCACGACCTGCGTTGCGGACTTGGACAGCCCAGGAACCTTCATACTCTGGATCACGTAGGTCGTTGTGGAGGCCAAGTCCAAGGCGGACAACGAGTCACGCAGCTGTATTGCACTCCGTACATTCATCCATGCCTGATATTTAAAGGTCAGATATAAATATATACAACAAAGGCCAGCAGATTGCAGAAGCTCACCTGATATGAATTTATGACTTCTGTTCCTAAAGTTTCATCTGAGACAGGGATGCCCGAGGCCTGCTGGTGCATAATATGGCCAAGAACAAAATCAACAAGCACAAAGGCATCCTTGACGTTCACATATATGTGGTGCTCCTCTCTGCTCCGTCTTGGCTCCGAGCTCCACCTGTGAATATCCTCGGCGAGGATGTTGGAAAAATAAAGCAGCGAGGTTACCTGGCGCTCGGACATAGCCGGGAGCACAGCATCCCGTAGATCAATCGCCTTGCAATACTCTTCAGAAACATGTTTCCCACCTGCCAGAGATGCTGCCAGGTTGCAGAGCGCTCGGGTCCAGGGAGCGTTCGGCTTCAGAAAAATTGTTGCCAGGCTTGACGCTAGCTTCCGTATGACCAGAGGCCGCTCACCCCCATTCACCAAGAAGACATAATGCTCTATGAGCCGTCCCAGGAGCTCCTGGGCCTCATCAGAACTTAGACTTTGCCTAAGTAATAGTCAGTCCGAACAGTGTACTGGAAAATAATAAGAGAAAAAAAAGTAATTCGGAATGGGACGAACCAATCCTGGTTGATTTTTACTGTGAAAGTCAAGGCACCGAAGAATCTCAGGTCTGTGTTGCCCTCACTAAGAAGATGATTGGCAATCAGCCACGCCTGGGGACCTTTTTGGAGACTCTGCAGGTGTTCCTGGATAGCTTTGATCTTGGCGGGGTTCCCAGTGTTCCCCGGATCGTAGAGCTGGGACACAAGCTAGAGATGCCTTAGTGATAATTCAATTCTGTGGACATCGGAGCACCTAATCAGCTTACTGATTTTGCCTCATTGATGAGGAGTTGCACGTCTGGGGCTTGGCCTGGGATGTCCACAGACATGGCCGAAACAGTGAAGGCCTTCTTTAGGCTGGGATAGTCACTGGCGCGATATAGATTGGTTGAGAGATGGTGAAAGGGGTTTCACGTGCTGATAGTGCTATCACAGATGGAGCAGGCGGTGAGTGGAAGAGGAAGGTGGGATGGAATGGGTGAAAGTGAGACAGAACGGATGGGAGGAACAACACCGCAGCCAGTGGACGGTAGTAAGAAATGAGCTGAAGGTGGATGGTAGAACCACTCACTTCATTCGAGGGTGATTGGGTGCGCACCAGTCAGTGTGGGCATTCACTTATATCCGCTGTGGTGTCATAGTAGCTTAACCACCACATCCTGCTGATCCTGCAGAGGACCGTTAGACCAGCATCCAGAGCTCCTCGAAGAAATTGCTTTCCAGGGGAGGCAGGTCAGCAGCTGCCCCAGCGGCATGTATGTATAGTCATCCTCCATGGAATAATCAGTAATAATAAAAATTAATATTACCCTATGGATGGCGACTTCCGGATCAGGTTGAAGCCTGCCCGATCGTAGACACCAGACATACCCGAATGACGTACGGTAATAATACCGACCGTGGCAATTGCCTCCCCGTACCTTAGTACTACGGAATACTACTAGTAAGGAATCCACCACCGCCGCCAAAACCGGAGCTCCAACGGAGCCCTGGCGGACCTTCGCCTCGGTATATCCACTTCCGTCTCGCTTCCACCTCCCAGTGCCCAGCTGCTGCTTATCGTACTAGTCGCTTCTCCACGTCTACTCTCATTTCCAACTTCAATCTTACTTGCGCACACGACCTTTCCCTCGGAAATTCCAGCTATAACTAGCCCTCCTCTTGCCCCGCCTCCCCTCCCCCAGCAGCCCTTACTTGCTCCGTGCAACCTTGAGAGCTGTGTTCTTGGACTCTTTGGATCCAAGGCCACCATCTGCTCGGACCACCTGCAGCTTCCTTTTGCAAATCCTCGCCAGTCGATGCTCTTTTCTCGCCCTCCAATTCGCCTTGCCTGGTCTTCAGCTTTTCGATCGGCTCGCAAGTTACCTCTCCCCCGTCCCAAGCTCTTTTCCAGCTCCGCCCCGCACTTCATCGCCGACATGGAGACCGTGGACACCTCTGAGCGCCTGACAAGGTTAAGGCAGTTGATGCAGGAGCACAGGGTGGATGTATACAGTATGACATCACTTTGCCTTGATTTTTTCTTCCTTACCCGAGTTGCATTCTAATTGTTACCAAAGTCGTCCCTTCGGAAGATAGCCACCAGTCCGAATACATTGCCCCATGTGATGGCCGTCGAGGTTAGAATTCCGCCTTCCGTCCGTTCCCATTTCGGACTCTTTTCACCCATCTGCCTGGTCTCCGTCGTCATGTAACTCACGCTTCGTTTTTTTCGATAGAATTTATCTCGGGTTTCTCCGGATCGGCAGGAACAGCAATCGTGTCCATGTCAAAGGCGGCACTCTCTACAGATGGTCGATACTTCAACCAGGCTTCTAAGCAGCTTGACAGCAACTGGGCGCTTTTGAAGCGTGGTGTTGAGGGTGTTCCAACCTGGCAGGAATGGTATGAGGTCTACCATGGATACATATGAGTTGGAAGCTAAATTGGGTCTAGGACTACCGAACAGGCCGAGGGAGGAAAAATTGTCGGTGTCGACCCGGCTCTGATCACACCCGGTGAGCAACTTGGCCGATCTACAGATTCCGCCGAAATGCTAAGAGTTCATAGCGGGCGCCCGAAGTCTCTCAGAGACCCTGAAGAAGAATGGATCATCACTAGTGGGTGTCGAGCAAAACCTTGTTGATCTGGTTTGGGGGAAAGACAGGCCGGCTCCTCCAAGGGAAGAGGTCAGAGTTCACCCAGCGAAGTATGCGGGCAAGATCTTCCAAGACAAGATTGGCGACCTGCGCAAGGAGTTGGAAAACAAGAAGGCAGCTGGCTTCGTTATTTGTAATGCTCTACTACTGTCCTTCACCTCCAGGTTTGCTTGACTAACGGACACGGTAGCGATGCTGGACGAGATTGCGTGGCTGTTCAACTTGAGAGGTTCTGAGTAAGTCCAAAGCCCCGAGTCTGCTCCACCTAAGTTTTCCGCTTTTTCGCTAATCGATTTCAGCATCCCATACAACCCGGTCTTCTTTTCATACGCTCTTATCACACCCACTACCGTCGACCTTTATGTCGATGACGATAAGCTGACGCCGGAGGTGAAGGCTCATCTTGGCCAGGACGTCGTCGTCAAGCCATATGGCTCTATCTTCGCAGATGTCAAAGCGCTCAGCGAAGCGCGCAAGCAGAATGCAACGGGAGCAGCCCCCAAGTTCCTCCTGTCAAACAAGGCTTCATGGGCTCTCAGCCTTAGTCTGGGAGGCGAAGAGCAGGTCGAGGAAGTGCGCAGCCCTATCGGTGATGCCAAAGCTATTAAGAATGATGCGGAGCTTGCGGGAATGCGGGCCTGTCATATTCGCGATGGTGCGGCCTTGATCGAGTACTTTGCTTGGCTTGAAAACGAGTTAATCAACAAGAAGACAACATTGGATGAGGTAGATGCGGCGGACAAGCTGGAACAGATCAGATCCAAGCATGATCTCTATGCCGGCCTGTCCTTCGATACTATCTCCTCCACAGGTCCTAACGGAGCCGTCATTCATTACAAGCCTGAGAAAGGAAACTGCTCTATCATTGACCCCGCCGCCATCTATCTCTGTGATTCTGGTGGCCAGTATTTGGATGGCACCACTGATGTGACTAGGACGTTCCATTTTGGACAACCTACTGAGCTGGAGAAGAAAGCCTTCACCCTGGTTCTCAAAGGTCTCATTGCTATTGACACTGCAGTGTTCCCTAAAGGTACCAGTGGATTTGCGCTTGATGCTCTGGCCAGACAGTTTTTGTGGAAGGAGGGCCTTGACTATCTCCACGGAACGGGTCACGGTGTTGGCTCTTATTTGGTTAGTATCACAGAAATCCTCACTGAAGTATATGATTACTAAGCTGACTGTATCAATAGAATGTGCACGAGGGACCCATTGGCATCGGCACCCGTGTCCAATACACAGAAGTTCCGATCGCTTCGGGAAACGTTATCTCTGACGGTATGGCCCACTGGCCTAATACTTGACAAGCCACTTTCTGACAACAGCAGAGCCTGGATTTTACGAAGACGGAAAATTTGGCATTCGCATTGAAAGTATGGTTCCCATTCGAAACAGATTCCATACGATGAGCAACTGACGATGTGTTTAGATGTTATCATGGCACGTGAAGTGCAAACGACTCACAAGTTCGGCGAAAAGCCATGGCTGGGCTTCGAGCATGTCACAGTGGCTCCGCTGGGCCGCAATTTGATTGACGCATCCCTCCTCGGCGATCATGAAATCAAGTGGGTGAATGACTACCACACGGAGGTGTGGGATAAGACTCATCACTTTTTCGAGAATGACGATCGCACACGCAGTTGGCTTCAGCGCGAGACACAACCCATCTCCAAATAGCCCAGATACTTCGTGATACCATGAGGAACGATGTCCAAACCGGAAACGGAAAGCAGCTCATGCTGTCGATACTCAATATGGCCTCCTCAATCTTCTGCTACTTGATTTGATAGATACGTTGGAGAAAAGCCATGAATATATCATGTATCCAGAGTCATTGGCGCACACTGCCGTGGCTCTAGAGACTAGGTCAGAAATTCAATATAATAGCGAGCTTATAGTGCTCCTAGTTGCAGTAAACTGCCCTGTGCCCCCTTCGTTCTTCTCGATGAACCTTCCCATATGGCCATTCCTGCCTTGCAGGTGGCGCAAGAACTTTGGCTGGGGATGTATCTTGATGGCCAACGGGGGTTGGTACCTCAAAGTGAAGCCAGGGTGCATAAGTCAAAAGGAGGACGGTGGTGTCATTGAAGGTAGTATAGATAGTACCGTGTTACCTCAGTCGAGGATCGACAAGTGCGTCCACGGTGTTTACTCCGTACGTTAGCTCCCGCCCATTGGAGCCAATCAACGTGCGGATTGCCATGTTGGGCACTCGACACCCTTGCCAGGTACCTGGTAGGGACTACGATCTAGGTACCTATTCCAAGTCACCTGTATCGGCACAAAGAGGAAAAGACTTGGTAAAATTAATATTAAGGGCCAAGGAGTATAGGAACTATTAAGGCAGTTACTTCAGGCAATATACACAGCAGGCGAACAGTTCACTGAGGTATGAGGTGAGACTAATAGCGTGGTAGGGGACCTAATCTATGACCCTTACCTGTATTGACTACCTGGAGCATAACCCACTGATACTAGTGTCACTCCTCGATATTCTGACTAGCTCAGCTTTGCGGTGGTTTGGATGCTCCTGCTCTCCTGAGATACCCCCAGGCTTTAGAATCGAAATCATATGATGTGCCAGTCCAGAAAGGCATGCGGCAAAATTCAGGTCATCGCATTCCGAGGGGGTTGAAGCGAGAGGAATAAGTGAAACAACTAGTAAGGCGGTGGAAGATGAGACCGCCAACCCCAACTGCCGCTCTTACAGTAGCTGACACCTTCTCCGCATGGCATCCCGGACTTAATTATTTGCTTCCCCTCCTCCAGCAAACAGATTGAAGTTGTTCCCTCGCTGGCTTTTTCCCTGCCTTAGACGAGAATGCTTGCTTACTTTTCTATTTGATCCATTACGTCAGTGCTCGTATTTAATTAAAGCTGAAGCCAGGGACTCCGAACATAACTCGTTAACTCGGCTTCGCAAACCAATCCTTGCCTCCTAGCCACCAGTTCCCTCCCACGGTAAACTCCAACCAAGTCAAGACTTTGGTATGAGTGGCAGAAATCCATACGCGACCGGATACGGATATTCCGACACCAACCGCTATGATCGCAGTGATGGCGGATACGGCAATAGCAATAATATGGGGATGAACGGTTACGGAGGAGCGGGCGGAGGAGGGAGCGGGGAAAGGGAGCGTCGCCCAGGTGGATACGGTGGCTTCTATCCAGAGCCATCACAATCATCCTTGTCCCCCGGCCAGTCACCGGAAGGGCGACGTGAAAGGTGGGATAGGGACGGCGAACACTCGTCTTCGCGATCCCGCACAAGGGATGGAGAGGCAGATCGGAAAGCACTAACCTCACGGGAGGGTCGCGCTCGAGGAGATAGTAGCTGGCTAGGGAGCAACAGCAGCGGCGAGAATGTCACCGGTCATGCGGCAGGTCCTCAGGCCATTGAAGGTTCGATTGCATCTATCCTCTTTACGTTTGCTTTAGCAAGTATTTATTGAACAGAAGCTTGCTAACACAACCGGGGTTGGTCGTAGACGTATTGCAAATGGTCCAGCGGGAATGGGACTTCGTGGCCTCCGACAACTGCATCCCGGTAGAAGTAGCTTTGCAACTGATGGATACCAGCACCCTGGGAAAGGCAGATCGTGAGCCTGATTTTATTAGTATAAATGACAAAATTCAGAAGACATTGAAGTCGGTCGTCAATGGTAGGTTCCCACACGCCTCATCTATCTGCGGGGAGTGCTAAAGAAATCAGAGCATCACCAGGGCTTCAACAGTTCCATTGGTACCTATCATAAGATTCAGACGAGTATACAGAGCTCACAAAGTCGCGTTCGCAACCTGAAGGCCTCGTTAGAAGAGGCGAAATCGGGATTACTATCAACTAAGCCCGAGCTCAATGGATTAGCCACGTCATCTCAGAAGTATGACGACATAATCCAATTATTCAGCCAAATACAAGAGATCCAATCCCTTCCTGAAAGGCTGGAGTCCCGGATATCGGACAAGAGATTTCTTGCGGCTGTTGAAGTCCTGCATAATGCCTTGCGACTTCTGCGGCGCTCTGAATTAGAGAACATTGGGGCCCTCGCAGACATTCGTGCTTACTTTGGGAATCAAGAGGCTTCTCTCACTGACATACTGATTGAAGAGCTGCACGATCACCTCTATCTTAAATCCCCTTACTGCTCAAGTCGGTGGAAACCACCGACAGCTGACGGGGAAGGAAATGGAGCCAACCCGTCCAGTTGGGCTGGGACGAGCTCATGGGAGAGGCCTGTGTATGCATTCCTTGGTAAATTGGACGCATCCACACCCATGGTCGAAGATGCTTCGCGGAATCCGGAGGCGGACACATTTTACTACATACAATTACTGATAGAAGCTCTAAACAAAATGGGACATTTGGACATCGCAGTCGATCGGATAGAGCAACGCCTTCCTGTTGAACTGTTTGCAGTTGTTGACAAAACGAACGCCGAGGTTGATGCAAGGCATCCGAACTTGACCCGTGGGTTTGCCTCCCAAGATAGCAAGACAAACCTCCCCACAGATATTATCGAGAAACGCGGTCATGTGCTATCTGAATACTTGTGGACCTTGTATGCCAAGTTCGAGGCTATCGCTGAAGGTCATCGTGTTTTGCACGACGTGATTGCAGCTATCGTGGAACGCGAAGGGATACCGAAGGGCAATACGCTCGCGGGTGGCTTCAAGGAGCTTTGGAAGCTCTATCAAAGCGAGGTGCGTGGAATATCTTCGCGTGTTTATTTGATCATTTTCTGACATATGAGCGATCAAGATCCGATCCCTTATGCATGACTATTTGGCTACTGATGGGGAGTCATCATTCAGGCCCAGGATAGAAGAAGCTGAGGCAAAGCGTCAACTTTATACAGGGCAGAGAGACAAGAACAAGGTATGTGTGCCAGGGCGGGGAGGGAGTTTTGTCTTTCTTTTACTCACCAGTTTTAGAAAATGTTCAAACTATCCGATACGGATCATACCTCCGAAATCCAAGCGGAGCAAAACGAATTGGACGAGATTCTCAGGTCTTCTGTTCCCGGATTGGTTACCAAATCAAGCCAGAAAACCACTGCGATTGATACGTCCGAGTCCAGACAAGGGAACTCGGGAACTGGGCATAAGATCCTCATTGAACCGAGTGTTTTCAACATGAGCCTTCTTCTTCCGCCTTCGCTATCCTTCATTCAACGACTGAAGGAAATTGTACCCGTGGACTCCGATATGGCCATGAGTACACTGACATCTTTCCTGGATGACTTCTTGGTCAATGTCTTCCTCCCTCAACTAGACGAAACTGTAACGGACCTCTGTACTCTTAGCTTTATCTCGCCAGACGCTTTTACAGAGGACCCCCAGTGGTCTGCAGTATCGCCTCGGCCGGTCTTCAGGGTAAGTGCAGTACATTGTGGTGTGTTGACAGCTTGCTGACGCCCAAATGCACAGGGTACGGTGAAATTCATGTCCATCATAAGAGAGTTCAGTAAAATGCTGTCCAGCATTCCTCATGACCAAGCCTTCACCCAGCTCCTTCTTTCGCAAATTGTAACATACTATGACAAGTGTTGCGGATGGTACAAAGGTGGGATGACCCCCGGCAGAATGTCTTATTTCTTTATGCTAAATATTCTGCCAAGCGATTGTGACCAAAATATCTCCTCAGAACAACGGGGAAGTCCGGCTGAAGGCCGCTGCCCGTTTTGCGGAATCGGGCGACATTCACGATATTATTACTGACCTATGGATTGGGGCCACTGGGAGTAAGTGGGAGCTTGTAGACAAGGTAGATAAAGTCCCTATGCCGTATGCCCCTATCACGGAGATACAAAGAGGAAACCGGGTTTAGGGCGCTGTGTTGACTCTACCAGGAAACCGACCTCCTGCTCAAATCCACGGACGAAGTACCACTGGAGCCATACGACATCATATCCGATCCGAAGACAGTCGTGTCCCTGTCTCTTCTATTCAACAGCATGGTTAGTTAAGCTGTCATCGGCCGTGTCTTCATTCTATAACGGAAGCTAACTGATGCAGCAATGGTTTGCAAGCCATCTTGCACAGCTGCGCCAGATCACGCAGCCAGCCTCCGACTCGCGGCAGGCTGAAAATCGGCCAGCTAACCGCCGCTGGACTCTGATCGGTGCCATGAAACCCAAGTGCGAGGGTGTCAGCCAACCAGTATATCTTCCTTTGAACCAGGAAACAGCTACTGTGTTCGACACCACACTTCAATCACTGCGTGATCTCGCATGCACTGCTCTCTTCGCCCTGCACGTCGACATTCGCTGTGGTGTTATCCACATGCTGAAGCGAACAATGGTAGGCCCGAAAGCCCGGAATATGCGGGCTTCTGAACCCACTACGCCGTCGCCAAGCTCTGTCGCCAATTGGTGGCATATTCTCTCAAACCAACCGACTGCCGCGTCTCCTACGGTACTTGAGCTGAACAATGATCTGATCGCATTTGACACCAATATCTCGTCCTATCTGGGAACACCTGAGCGATGCTTTATCACGTCTGGGCTTGCCAGATTTATTGACCGAATATTCGTCGCGAACACCTGTCACATCGGGGCTATGAACGAAAACGGCGCGCTCCGGCTTCAATTGGACGTCCTGGTCTTGCAGCAGAATCTGAAGAACATCATCCTCGACCCGACGGAGGATGCAAGCAAAGTGGGCAATTCTAACATGCAGGAGAACGGTGAGCAGCCCGAGGTTGTTGCTCTTCCTCGTAGCGCCAAGTTTCTCGATTGGTTCCTGGAAGGTGCGGAAAAGGCCTTGGACTATGCGAAAGACGAAAAGGAATCGTTCGCAGCCCATGGAGACCAAGCGCTGGCCGCTGGCAATGGCGAGCCCTTCACGTATGATGAGCTCAAGGTCCTCATTGACCTTTGCTTCTCCGATGCCCTGCTAGGCCCCCGAGGTGCGGAAAACCGGGAAGAATTCATGGCTGCAAAGAAAGCCAGCGCCGACTCGCTGTTGAGATTGAATGAGGTGATGTGGGATTCCAAGTGACGGATAAGTGTTTTGTGACTTGCTGTCGTTGTCCGCCCAAAGAATCTCCGGAGTTGTGCTGGAGACAGCACTGCCTGGACGCTGACTGTCTCCCACTCGTCGGCTTTCCCTGATTAGAACGACTCCGAGGTAGGTAGACAGCACTGCAACAATCCCAGCGGAGATTATTGAATTGAGTATTATTTTATTATTACCTACCTGCTGAGTGTTTCTGGACGAACGCCTCTGGAGACCCACTGCGGGACACCGCGGAACGGATGGATCCCCGTTCATCGGTGCAAGTGAAACATCGGATGGTTCCTGGGGCGCCCTAATATCCCATCTCTTTGCGCTTCGCAGTTCCCTTTGCCTGGAGCAGACCGGATCACCCAAGGGGACTCTAGCCTCGCCAGTGTCGCCGACTCGCCGCACCCAGAGCTCTTGATCAGACTATCGGTGCAGGGGCACACAAGCGCCCCCAACCTATAGTCTCACGTCCTCTGGCCGTTGGTGATTTCCCAGCAGTGGGTCGGCCCCGTGTAGTTTAATTACCCAATATCGGAGGCCAGTGAGGTCGGCCAACAGCTAAGACGTGCGGAGAAAAGGGAGGACCCAGTGACCGCGCTGTTCCTTCGGTTCTGCCCCGATTCCCTGGCCCCGATGCTGGTGATCCACGTCCGGCGTTTCACTTTGCGATCTCATTTCGCGGTGCGCGAACGAAATCGTTGCTGCCTTCCCTCGGGCTCATGTGTCATTAAAGTTATGGCGCTAACCATGGCACATCCCTGCAATTGTTCATTTCCTTAGATTGATGGTTGATGATGGATCACACTATCCGGCTCCTGGGGCACGCCCCCCGAACCGCCCTTCTTCTCATCCTCTCTCCTCTTCCTCTTATTCTTGGGGGGTCCCTTCTCTTTCCTCATTCCTCCTTTATTCTCTCTCTCTCCCTCTCTTTCTCTGTCGGTCTTTTGCCATTCTGTCTGGAACAGCAGATCTTATAGTCCTGGGATTCGAGATCCAGGCGTCCATTCATTCATCCTAACCATCCTCGTGCTGAGTGCACGTCCTGTCATTACTGCGATTCCACGCCATCTCTTGGCAGGCAGAGAGCAAGACCTCCATTCTTTGTTTCTTCTTTAGCACCTTGTCTGAGACAGATTCTTCCCCACCCGTCCGACCATGAAGTACCAACGCCTCGCGTCTTTGGGTGTTGCTGCCCTGAGTGCCGCTGCATCGGTCTCTGCCAATCCGCTTTTCCAGCGCGAAGATGAGGGCCAATGCCCTCCAGGATACACCGCGAGTGTGTACTACAAGACAATCACTCTCCACCCCACTTCAACTGCCGCAGTTGAGCCAACATCCGCTCCTGCCCTCGAATCAACCACAGCCCTGGTGGTCAAGCCAACCTCTACCACATCGATTGGCTTGATTCCCGGCGAGAAGGGGGACCAATGCCCTTCAGGATATACCGCGAGTGTGTACTACAAGACAGTCACTCTCCAGCCCACTTCAACTGCCGCAATTGAGCCAACTTCTGCTTCCACCGTTGAATCGACCTCATCCCCTACGGTTGAGTCAAGCTCTACTACGTCCGTTGACCAGGTTACGACTCTGCACTTGTCTTCCACAACCACTCTGACTGAAGTTGTGACCGCGACGCCGGTGGTCGCCACCACAAGCTCCACGATCGAGAGTGCTGCTCCAGTCGCTACTACGACGTCTATTGCCGAAGTCTCCCCTGTTGCTGAGACACACGTTGCCGACGCCATTACTTCCACTTCTACTTCCTCGATCTTGACTTCGTCCTCAACGTCTGTTGCTGATGTGACGACTGCCGAGGCAGTCAAGGCTGCCTCAACCACTGCTGCTGCTCAGTCTACCACCGAGGCTGCCGTGACCACCGAGGCTGCCGTGACCACCGAAGCCGCTGCGACCACTGAGGCGGCTGCGACCACTGAGGCGGCTGCGACCACTGAGGCGGCTGCGACCACTGAGGCGGCTGCGACCACTGAGGCGGCTGCGACCACTGAGGCGGCTGCGACCACTGAGGCGGCTGCGACCACTGAGGCGGCTGCGACCACTGAGGCGGCTGCGACCACTGAGGCGGCTGCGACCACTGAGGCGGCTGCGACCACTGAGGCGGCTGCCGCCACCGTCGAGAAGAACAAGCCAACTACTACAAGCACAATCGCTACTAGCGCCGCGACCTCTTCTGCCTCCAGCTCCACCAGCAGTTCCAGCTCCAGTAGTGCCCTGAGCTCCGAGAACTCCGGCGAAGCCACCTTCTACGGCGGTAACGTCTCCGGCGGAACCTGCTCTTTCACCGACTACACCATCCCCTCCAGCCTCTTCGGCACTGCCCTCTCCTCCCAGCGTTGGTCCAACGCAGCTGAATGTGGTGCTTGTGTTGAGGTCACTGGCCCCAGCGGCAACAAGATCAAGGCCATGGTAAGTCCTGATATTCAACCAATGCTGTCCTTCTGTCTCGTCTCTCAAATCTAACAACGTCCACAGATCGTCGACGAATGCCCAGAGTGTGACTCCAACCACCTCGACCTCTTCGAAGATGCCTTCGCCGAGCTGGCCGACATCTCCAAGGGCGTCATCAGCATCGACTGGGAATACGTCACCTGCGGTATCACCACCCCCATTGAGCTTGTCAACAAGAGCGGTACCTCCGCCTACTGGTTCGCCATGCAAGTCGTCAACTCCAACGAGCCCGTCACCAAACTCGAAGTCAGCACCGACGGTGGCAGCACCTGGCAATCCACCACCAGATCCTCCTACAACTTCTTCGAGAACCAGAGCGGCTTCGGCACCGACACTGTCGATGTCCGTGTCACCGCTCAATCCGGTTCTCAGATCACCGTCAACAATGTCAGCGTCTCCTCTGGCTCCTCCGTCACTGCTTCATCCAACTTTGAGTAAGTTCGTGATTGTCTGATCGGTTGATTGACAGTTGACTGGACGTGTCTGCGACGATGGGATGATGCTGTACCATTCTTCTTCTAGTATTCCTACTACCTCTGCTTCTTAATTCTTCGGGATGTGCGTGTGTGGCTTGCTTGTGCCGCCCGCTTCTTTGGTATCTTAGCGCTTGGTTACTCCATACAGGGCGTGCTTCTAAATTATATTATAACCTTCTTTGTCTATATTTTGCGCCACCATATTCTAGATTAAAATTGCCAACTTCTATGTCCTCGGGATGGTTATATGGGACTGATTGGTAATCAATTACTTTTTGGGCTTCAGCTGTATAAGACATGGCCCTCATGATGCTGCTCAAGTGAAATCACTACTACATCAGTCAACCGAGATCAGACTTGTAAATGAGTTTGCATTCCGATAACACGCCGTGGTATCCTAGGCTCGATGGCCTTCGGATCTACCACTCCCAGCCGTAGTTTCGCCGACCCATCCTAAGAATAGCATACAGAAAGAATAGCAACGGGGTAAAAGCAGACATGGGGACATAGAAACAAAAAACCCACCCCAGGCTAAGCAATTATAATAAAAACCGGAAACCACA
>KV907506.1:479228-495662 GCA_001990825.1 Aspergillus carbonarius ITEM 5010 | reverse complement strand
CCCACCAAAAAAAAAAAAAAAACACAGGACATCGTAAGACTGTACCTTGCAGAAAACTTGACACGAATAAGAATTGACATGGAGAGATCAGGCGAGTTCTGTTCAAAGGGGAGAATTGATGGGGATAATAGATGGAAGAGTGAGGGATAAGAATAAGCGGTCAGATGGCCAATATCTCAGCCTCCGGGAGTTAGAAGTCGTAGCACATGGAATATTTGGTGGGGAGGAGCCATGCAGTGATGATTAATACAGTCCCTGCACGCGCGATATTGCAAGTTATACTTGAAATCAGACCTGGCCTTGGTCAACGTCGAGAGGCTCCAGCTCTTTCGAGTCTTCATAATCGTCGAACTCGAGACCTGCATCGCGGCAGCGTTGCAGCCACTTCAGCGCGATATCACCACGGCGGTTGACCTCGCCCTTCAACTTCGAGTTCTGCCCACTGATTTCACTAATTGCATGACTCGTCGTCATGTTACTTTGTTCCCATCGCTCGTTCATAGCTTTCTTATCTTCATGTAACTGGCAGATATATTCGATCGCACGCTGTAGAATGGCACCCTTGTTCTTGTCGCAATTCGGCACAAGGCGAGCGATTTGATTGATGCCCTCGTTAATTGCTTCACGGCGTCGGCGTTCCACTGAATCTCGATTAATGCACGTGTCCGTACGCAACGGAAGGGATTTTCATTTACCTTCTTTATGATTGTTTTTGCGAATCTGGTGCCATTCAGGAGAGCCAACAGAAGGCTTCTGGTTCATACTTTGTGCCTCGCGAGCAGCGTAGACGGCGGCGGCAGTAGAGTTATGGCCGTGGGCAGAGCCGATCGCCTGGCCCATATCATCTCCAAATGTCAAGCCATGTGCAAGGTTATTGTCGAACGTCGAGTCCGGGGGAGGCGGATATTTATTCTGAGGGGTATGGGCAGCAAGCGCCGCCTTCGCAGTGAGAGCATTGTCATCTGAGATACCGTTCTGGGGACCGACGTGCTGCAAAATCTGCTGGTCGATATTGAGCTCTGCTGTCGCGCTCGGAAGACCGTGTGTGTCATATGAGCCAAGAGAGCTATGCGTAAAGTTGGGCTGGGCATCTGGAGCGGGGATGCTGCCATTGCTTCCATTAGAGGATCGATTCAGACGCTGGGCATCCGGACCAGCACTGTCCGAACTATCACGCTTTCGCTTAGCCGTGACATTGCCATCGGCAGCACCCAAGGACGGATCAGACATCGTGAGAGAGCTATAGAACGACTCCCCTGTGTTCAGCGATTAGTGTTGGCCGTATCGTCCGGAGACAGCCACTTCGAAACCCACTAACCCGGAAAACAAGGTAGCGACTCAAGATGATCGCTGGATGTTGACTCCAGCTCTAGGGTCCTAATCGGAGGAGATTAGGTACTTCCGTGACTCTAGAAGGCCCGTTAGTGACCAAGCCGCTTGAGCGAGACCAGTACGATTCAAGAGGATGTAGGATATGATCCGGACATATGGACAGTGAAAACAGTATTGCAGGAACCAATATCATTTATTGAATTGCGAAGGATGGAGGGGAGCAGGTTAGTGCCAGTGAGAGGGCTACTGTCACGGCAGATCTGGGCTGATGGTGAGCGAACAACGCGTTGGCTGACGCGCCCATCTCCGCATCAACCATCAACAACGACCGACGAGGAAGACGAGGTCAACTGCGCAACCACCACCACCAAGGATACATCTACAAAAGAGACATGGCTGAGAAGCAAAAGCAGGAGGCATGAATCGTGGCTCATGGGGAGATGGGAAGAAGCCAGTCCAGGGGGGGGCAGCGACATCGGAGACGCGTCATGAAGGCGCACTTGCGACCGATGGAAGCGCGAAAAAACAGCATCATCCTCGTCAGCCATAGCCGGGGAGAGCCATGGCGAGAAACGAGCAGACGAGAGGCTGGGCCCCAACAGAAGCCATGAAGCGACTGCAATGCAGCTGGCAGAGGAGGGGAGAAGCAGGAGAGGGGGGCAGCGCGCGCGAGAGGGAGAGGAAAGGAGCGAGAGAGAGCTGGATTACCTTGGATGGTCTGTCTATCTATCACCTGACAGCAAGTCACCTGCCACGGGCAACAACAAGAAGGAAGGCGCCGGTTCGAGCGCAGAAGCTGGAGAACGAAATTTGTTCACAAAAGAAAAGGCCGGGATCGAGACGTCCACTTCAACGACAGCGGACGGATCGGATTTGAAAACGAGCAAAAAGTTGTGGCGGATTTTACAATGGAAAAAAGGGATACATGGAGGAGTAGAGAGAGAGTCGAGTAGAGAGGGACTGCTCACGTGGCGAGGGACGAGGACGAGAATCAAAGAGAGGAGAACCGCCCGCTACGGCGCGCGGAACAGACCCCGTGTGTCGAAAGGGAGGGGGTCACCTGACGATATCCCCCCCCGGAGGTGGAGTAGATAATGTAAGTCCGTCCTCAAGAGTCTCAGGGCCAAGGCCTGATTTCAGATAGGATCCCAGGTCAGGTCTCTACCAAGTACTAGTACCACTACCACCACCACTGCCACTACCTATTGTGTAGCTGGTAGATACCAAGTAGTAATGAGGCAGGCCGCATCATACCACCACCACCACCAATACCACCAATACCATCATCATGACCATCACCATCACCATCACCATCATCCTCCTCCTCCTCATTCTCCAAGAGACTTTTGCCCATTATTATCTTTACAACCTTAGTAGTCCTTCCCCCTCTCTCCTCCAACCGGTTTTTGTCTTCCCTCCTGCTCCATCTCAATGTCATGTGCTGCAATCCCGTGTCACCCTCCTCACCCAACTCCTCCATCGAGAATTCTGATTGGCTGGCAGACCTCCTCTGCCCCGGTTGCCGGAGGAGGGGTTCACCCGGAGTCACGTGGAGCCCGCAACCCTCCCGGCTCGAAACGGGAAAAGGGGATGCGATCAATCCCGAATGATTGGTGTCGGCTGGCAACTTAGTCTTTGGCCATCTGGCTCCCAAGTACTCAGTACGCGGCAATGATCGAATGAGCCATGCTCTCCTATCCTGCAGAAGTTTGATTACTGAAGTGGAAACTTCGCGGCGCCGTGGAGGGTGCCTGCTCATCCCGGTCGGCCCGTCCCTTCAAGTAGTATTTACTAGATGGCCGTCAGCCTGTAAGGTTGAGTCACCACACTCGTTTGTCTCTGATTCTATCCGCTTAGCTGCCGATCCTTTGTCGCAGTTCAAACTGCATTTCGTCATGGTCCGGCTGTCCACTTGTCCTGGGGCGCGCCTGTTTTCAACCCGATCATGGATGGCTCCCGATTGCCAGTGTACGAAGCAGAGTAGTAGGGAGGTCCAGATCATCCCTCCATTGGCACGGTCGATCCCAAGAGGGGCCTCTACGCCCCCATTGTACAGTAACTCTGTTTCTTCAAGCCTGGGTCAGTTCCTAATCTTTCCCAGGTTGTCGCTACCTTCAACTGTCACATGAATGCACAATGCAACCTATCAGATCCCCTGCGAGATTCTCTAGTCTCTTCTCCCCGGGCCGGGTATGAGCGCACGCTCTGAAGATGCTACCTTTACGGGTCTAGGGATGCGCGTCAAGGGTTACATGCAGAAATGGGGCCCAGGGAATAGAGATTTAACAGTTGACTTTGAAAAGAGGCGACCATCTGATGGGGGGGGGGCGCCGCTGATCAGTTGGTCATGAGATAAGATGCTGGAGTGGATACACTACCATGAGGTACTTTAGACTGCTGTAGCGTTTCGAGAGTTCGGGGCCCTCTGATCACCCGGCTTTCTTGCCGCAATCCAAGGATACTTCTGGCGGGTATTTTCCGGGCAGAAATGGGTCTAGATCCACAGTGGTGCTCTCTTTGCCAACGACCGCCCGAGTGACGATGACGAGGTATCTCCCGTCACATGGATGGCGGGCGAGGCTGACTGGGGGCCAGGACAGGGCTCACATGATAGATCATGGCGAATTGTGGCAGATCAAAACTTTGGAACCTGCCTGTCTGCTTGCGTGCTGGCGACACATTGCCCTGTTATAAGACAAGGGAGGGAATATTACGTTGCAAGCCAAAAGACCACGGAAGAGAGACGGGGGTCCAGATAAGCGCCCTGCACCGTACAAGGTTCCATCCATTGTTTCCCCCCATTATGAGAAAAAGATCATGGGATTGTCATGGTGGTGGGCCCCGTTCTATGCCCCCAAGCTCCCTCCATATAGGACAGATGGGACTTACAAAACGCCGACTGGCAACGTCTGTTCAAATAGAAATAGGCAGAAGGGCATCACTGTAACCCACCAGTTCCGAAGCAGCTCTCGCCTCATACTATGTATGTATTTGGGATGTCATTTCGAAGCTTTGGCCAACCCAAACACCATGCTGGGGTCTGCCGTGGTGTCGGCAAAACAAATACCTTCCGTCGTCGCGCCCATCAGATCCCAACACAGTATTTTCACATCAAACGGCGCTACCTCCGTCTCGCTTCCCTTGGAATCATCGCTTGAATCGTCATTCCCGGGAGAAAGCTCCCTACCTACTGCGCGGGTGCGCGGTTTTTGTGTGATCGCTACAATAGCACTCGTACCCGCATATCGAGCTGGACTTTCCCCTTCAGCACCCTGTTCCTCTCCCGCTCTGTTGGCGAACACAATAACGATTTTCTTGCCGTGATCAGAATCGTCGCCATCAAAATTGGCCTCATGGCCCATCCTTTTGCGAAGAAGCGGCACAAGTCGCTGAATCCAGTAGTTTAACGTGTCCAGATCCGGCTTATCAGCGAGGAAGTCCAGCTCTTCCCGGCTCACTGATGTTAGCCACGCCATAGACAGTATGACAAGCTCAGACTTAGTATCCAATACCCGATTAGCAAATTCCCATGCAGTAAAGGGGGCCTCAAACCGGTATGGATTTATGTCCATACAGATGCCAAAAGAGGTGGCTATATGCGACTCCAGAGTGTTCTGGTTTAAGTTCCGGAATGTGAGCTGATGGAAGCCTTGCTCTGGGTTGCCTTCGGCTGCCCACGTTTCATCCGTATAATATAGAAACGATTTACGGTAATTTAGGATGATTTCGCCGCTCTCATCCACCACAAGAAGAGAGTTGTAGCAGGTCTCTCCAGGATTACTTGGGTCACTTTTCGGAGCTTCCTTTGCTCTGTGGATTTCCGGGTATCCCACGCAAACTTTGCATTGTAGGCGTCTGGCCGTTTGTTGGGCCCAGCGAGCTGAAGGGCCTTGTCCAACGGGCTCTAGGAAGGGCTTTATAGCCTCCAACGACGGAAAGTTGTATCCTGATCGAATCAATGGCCGTGTTGAGCAGAAAGTCCAGGGGGAATGTGGGTTGTCGATGGAAGACGGTGGAAGAGAGAGCTCCAGGCTAAGACGTGTCCAACAAGCCACCGAGCACAAACATCCCGAAGCTCATGCATCGTGTGACACCAGGAGGGAGGACAGAGTAACACTCACCCGTCAAGGCCAACTCGGGCAAAATCAAAACATCCGGCTTGAGGAGATCTAGTCCAACCCCAATGCCAACGCCTTGCACCACTTTCCCATCCTTTAGCAATTCATTGGCTCTGTGGATGTTTCCATCGATATCGCCCAGACGAGGGGCAAACTGCAGCGTTGCGACTTTCATCCCTCGATGCCTCTGATGGAATCGGCGTAGGTGGGGAGTACAGGGGTTTGTCGGGTGGTAGTTGTTTGCAGTGCTACTGACGAGTGACGAGCGGGTCAAACATAGGAGACGGAAGCTGCGTTGAAAGAACACTTTGACTGAAATGATGATGTACACAGGAGGTGCCACCGAACTTGGCTCGGGGGATGTTTGAGGCACGTTAGATACCTAGTCGTGAAGAGATCACAATGATTAATCCTTGGCTCGCTTGTTGGTGGTCAAAGAAAGAGACGGGCGAGTGGGCGAGATTCAAGGGAGGATGATTGGTCATTGGCGGGGATTGAAGGGGAGCTTCACGTGAGGGTCCCGTGGCTGGACCGAAAGTGGAGGTTGCGCGACGTCATGGGCGTAAATAATAATAATAATAATCCAATGCCATTAAATCCCAACCCACGTCAATATTAATTTAATCCCGACTCCCACTGCCCTTGACATCTCTGGAGATTGGACTGTGCAGTGAGGAGAGCTGCCAATCATGCCACATGCTTGCGCTGCTGATTTTCACCTGATTTGCTGCACTACCATCCCGGGGCTGGGGGAGGGTTGGATGACGCATTAATGGGGGATATTTTTAACTTTTGCGCAATTCCAGGTAGACGTTCTGGGCGGTCCCAAGTTGGTTGGAGCCTTACTTGGGCTATTGACTCGTTTATTGTTTCGAGTCGGGATCCGGTGGATATGGAGCCTGTTAGGGACTGTTCGGCTGCAATAAGAGCCATGGCCGTCCGCTTCATGATTATGGTTGCCACCATCGCTGTCCTTCGTTTCATCCAACTGCAGTCGTTCCTTGGGGTTGATCAATCTTTTACTGTGACCACTACTACGAGGCCACCCTAGGTTGAGTAGTAGTTGTCTCGTATAGATAGGTATCGGCTCTATCCAGGCTTCTTGACCTGGGATATCATCCAGCATCACCGCTTCATCCCGTCCTTCCCTCCGTCTAGTTCTTCTTTCTTTATCCTGACTGCAGCCAGTGCCTATACTACTATCATCTACCTAGCACCTCCTCCGTACAAACCTGCAAACCGCTGCAAGACACATCCATTGAATGTCGTGCTCAGATCATCTTCTGTCCCTTGCCGCGCCCCTTTTCGATCCTCGCCCACCAATCACAGCCGCCCGCTGCAATCGATTCTTATTCTTGGGCCATCGACATCATTTCCCAAGCCTCCCATCACGACGTCTCCTCTCCCCTCGTCCATCACGGCTTCTCCACCACCAATTCACGCCGCTCGGCTCCCTCGGTCGTCGTCGTCGTCGTCCTCGAAAACGACGTCTTTCGCGCCACCACCGGACCATTCACTATCATCGCCCCAGGTTAAAGCGGCTGCTCCTCCCCCCCCACGAGGCCTCCGCGTCCGGTGCCGTTCCTTCGAGTCCCATCATCCCGCAGCACTTGCATCGGCCGATCGGGTCGCCGCTGAGAGCTCTTCCCAAGCTCGATTCTCGTACCGACGAAAGAGTTCCTGGATACCCCCCACGATCTTGCGACCGCCGTCGGTTCGACTTGCGAATCCTGTCAACCACGTCCCTCGCATTACCCCGGTCACAGTTCCCTATTTCCAGCAGTTATCGGACGAGAACCTTCCGCTCGAAGCGCAACGAGACGCCTATCCTCTCCTGACCATTCCCGAACGGCGTCGTAGTCGACCAACGCCATCTCCGAACAGTCTGGTGGTGGAGCGCAGCCAGGGGGAAACGGAGAGTGGACGCTCTAGCATCGCAGTGCCTCGAGGCCAGAGGCGCAGTGGAGCGTTTGATGATCAGCTGCTGTTGCGAGAAATGTCCGACTCGGCTGTATCAACTGGGGCTCAGGAGGCAAAGAACCCTCGTGCGCCAGAACGGGCACATCTAGGCTTTGACTTCGCGGCAGATGGTCCGGGACCGCTTCACGATGACCGGCCCCGTCATATACAGTCGCAGTCCTCACTGCGGTCGCAGTCACACATTGCCTCGGTGCCATCTAATACCGGTACTCATGCCGGGGGCGAGGCTGATGTGGCGGAGGAGCTAGCATGGGGCCCTGCGCATCCGTGCTATCCTCATATCAACCCCCATGTCCCAATCCAATCCGAAGAGTACATGACGACCCGCATTATACGTATCCGGCGAGATTGGATGATCAAGGGGGACTTGGCTCCGACGTTTTCCAACCTGTACCCCGAGATCCTTGACCCGCTATTACCCGAGCAGGAATTTCGAAAGGTGATCGCCACGGTGAATGATGAGCTTATCAAGGCCTTCGACCCATTTAGCTTCCGCAACTTTATCGACAGTGCTCTAAGCCTCCTCACAGGCTGGATCTGGGAAGATATAGGCGCTCCCGGAATCAAGAGTCACCTCAAACGGGTGGAGGCCTGGCTGGACAGGTGGAATCAAGAGGTTGGGGCCAAGGACGGGGTGCATATCTGGAGCTTGCGCAGGACAGCGTACATGTCGCTGGACATTCAAATACCGGATCCCAAGGTTGGCATAATTCGCAGTGAAAGAGGCCCGTCACTACCAGGGACTCGACCGAGCAGCGGTGTTTGACGGGGCGTCGGGAGTTCCGCCCTCGAGCAATGGTCCGCAGGTTGAAGCCAGGCCAATCGTTTCTATGTCGCTCTGTTTAATCGTCTACGTCTTTTAATATCTCTCTTGGGTGATCCTGCATCCGATCTCCGACCCTGCTTCTCTTCTTGTTATATGTTTGATTCTGGGTTTACCATTATGATATCCACGCCCTGGTCTCGGACCGTTGATACCATCTCCCTGCCACTCGGGAAACACTCCCCCTCGCTTTGTGGGAGTGTCGGGTGGAAGGTTCCTTGTCGATATTTTGTTGCCATCCTCTGTTGTTCTAAGTTGTTTCCAATACCCTTTCAGACCTATCCTGTCTATACATACATTGGTCTGGCTGAATTGTCTTCCTGGAGTGTGGAGAGTGGATGGGAACTGTAGGCTACGCAGCCTACACATGATGTGAGAAGACGGAAAAGTTAGCCTCCGATAGATAGTAATCTATTCCGTCCCAAAGCGCCTTGCGTTCCATGGTCCGAATCAAAATGGCTATAATGATCCTCCGTTGATCAAGGTATGCCAAGTATAGATAGACACCCGATAGCACTTCCAGTCCGATCAAAACAACGGTTTCCAGAACAACCGAGTGGTCCCGGTCTGGATTTCCACGTGGCACTGAGCATCCCTGGCCTCGATCCGCCCTTGATGAACGGTAAGGGATGAGGCGTTTGCATAAGTCGGCAGAGGAAGCCTTTCCCTGTCTGCTCCTTGTCTATCGGGCATCGCAAAATCGCAATCGATGCGGATTGAGAGGGAATTAAGGACAGATCAATTGAATGCTCGGGGTCATCCCATCTCATTGCTTTAGAGGCAGAACTTGGAGTTGCAGTCCCTGAATGCGGGCGGCGGTCCGGAGTCTCTACGGAGGAAGTAGCGCCCAGGGTCGTTCCTTCCCTCCCAGTCACAGCAGCATCGCCGCCGCCGCCGCCGCCGCCTCCGCCGGTCGAGACCAACTCAACGGACCCCCTCATTCCTTCATCCCCCCTTTTCCCCTCTCTCCCTCTTCCTCCCTCCCTACTCCCCCGCTGTTCCCGTTCACCATGCTCTCCGGCATCCTCATCTTCAATCAAAAGGGCGAGAACCTGATTTTCCGCGCGTTCCGCAGCGACTGTCGCCCGCGCCTCGCCGATATCTTCCGCATCCAGGTCATCTCCAACCCGCAGGTCCGCTCGCCCATCTTGACCCTGGGATCCACGACCTTCAGCCATGTCAAACACGAGAACATCTACCTGGTCGCCGTGACCAAGAGCAACGCCAATGCCGCCTTGGTCTTCGAGTTTCTCTACCGCCTCGTCATGCTGGGCAAGAGCTATTTCGGGAAGCTCGACGAGGAGGCCGTGAAGAACAACTTTGTCCTGATCTACGAATTGCTGGATGGTGCGCGCCCATACTCTCCTAACCACACATCCTCTGAAGAAACATCTAACCAAATCATCGTTCTCTCCGTTCCAGAAATCCTCGACTTCGGCTACCCCCAAAACACCGAGACCGACACCCTGAAAATGTACATCACCACCGAAGGCGTCAAATCCGCCATTGCCAACTCCGCTACCGACTCCAGCCGCATCACCATGCAAGCCACTGGCGCGCTCTCCTGGCGCCGTTCCGACGTCAAATACCGCAAGAATGAAGCCTTCGTCGACGTGATTGAAGACGTGAACCTGCTCATGTCCGCAACGGGCACTGTCCTCCGCGCCGACGTCAACGGTCAGATCGTCATGCGAGCGTACCTGTCCGGCACCCCCGAGTGCAAATTCGGCCTCAACGATCGCTTACTCCTCGACACCGACGCCGCCGGCTCCTCTACCCCGGGCAACCGCGACGGCACCATGAAGGCCACCCGCGCAGCTGCAGGCTCCGTCACCCTCGAAGACTGTCAGTTTCACCAGTGCGTCAAGCTCGGTCGTTTTGACGCGGATCGCATCATCTCTTTCGTGCCGCCAGATGGCGAGTTCGAACTCATGCGCTACCGAGCTACCGAGAACGTCAACCTCCCCTTCAAGGTCCATCCGATCGTTCGAGAAGTCGGCACAACCAAGGTGGAGTACAGCGTCGCCATCAAGGCCAACTACAGCTCGAAACTCTTCGCGACAAACGTGGTGATTCGCATCCCGACACCACTGAACACAGCCAAGACCACCGAACGCACCAGTCAGGGGCGGGCGAAGTACGAGCCCGAACATAATAACATTGTCTGGAAGATCGCACGATTCTCCGGTGGAAGCGAGTACGTGCTGACGGCGGAGGCGACATTGACGAGCATGACACATCAGAAGGCGTGGAGTCGGCCGCCGCTCAGCCTGTCATTTAGCCTGCTCATGTTCACCAGTAGTGGGTTGCTGGTGCGGTATCTGAAGGTTTTTGAGAAGAGCAACTACAGCAGTGTGAAGTGGGTGCGGTACATGACTCGCGCGGGTAGCTATGAAATCCGGTACGTTTGATGAAAGACCCTTACCCCCCATGTGGGGGTGGTAGAGGACCTGTGCTGACTCGAACCGAAACAGATTCTAGTCTACTTGTTACTGCGGGCAGAGGCAGAGGCAGAGGCAGGGGATGGTAGGGTAGCCGGTGGTTTGACATCCCGATTGCATACCTGATCGAAACTTGCTATTCGTTACCGACGTTGAGCTTGGTGTTCTGGCGTTGACGTTTTCATATTGGGTGTATCTATCTCATACTCGTTTCCTGTTAGTGCACATAGGGCTGATGCATGCATTGCATAACTGGGTTGGTCTGGCCGTTGCGGATGGATAAATGGATGGACGTTTAGAGGTACAATTTCATACTACAACTGCCTACATAGATGATTAGCTTCTTTCAATCGTCTATGATACATCTCAAGCAAAATAAAACACTAATTTGTAATCCACAGTATGCATCAGATATTGATTCCCATCTTTATTCATTTGTTTCTTTCTGTCTTCTAGGTAAGATGTATACTAAGAATAGTAGAGAAAAACACAACCCGTGTGCTTCATCGATACTCTCTAGGCCCCGTCCTCATATGATACATGAAAGTATGTTATGTTAATCAATCAATCACATCAATCAATCGATCAGGCCATCGCGACTTTGGTATGTAGCAAGTAATCAAGCAAATGAACCAGCAAGTAAGTAGGCAAATAGATAAGATAAATCAACGTAACTCCCGGAAGATGGAAGATACTCGAACCCATGGATATCCCGGTAACGTAAAAACAGAAAGTGAAAGTGCAAGAAGAGAGACCAACGTCGGTAATAGGTAGTAATACAATCTGCCGATCCGAGAGTAACACATCAGAGAATTGGGGGGTTAAAAAAATAAAAAGACACGAGAGAGTTAACAGAGAAATGCCCGGACCTGGGGGGAAAAGAAAAAAAAAAAGGCAAGGACAAAAAGGAAAATAAATCCATCCATATCCTGTATCATACATTAGTCCATAAGTTGTAGAAAAAAAAAAAAAAGAAGAAGAGAAGCGAAAAAGAAGGAGAATAAAATACAGGCGTAGGAGCGTGGCGATCCCATCAAGGATTTCGCGGTCAGTACATAGGTAGTCCGTCATGTTGATGTTGAGACATGTAGGATAATGATGGAAGAGGAAATGAAGGAGACAGGTGAAAGGGGAGATGGTAAATATTGAGGTTGTGTTCAACTCTCATCAAGCCGTCTTTTGACTGTTCGTCGCAGACCAACATCTCCGTGACCCAGGAGAGCTTGCCATCTTTGTCCGATGGCATCGTGATCTCTGCCCAGTTTCCTGGCGCACTCATTCAAGTCTAGTCTGGAGAGCTGAAACTTCGACAGGACGAGGTCTACGAGACTCTTATCATCCTCTGCGGTCCAGGATGCGGAGAGGTCGGTCGGTGATGGTTCACCTGGTGTGGTATCTTTGAACTCATCGTTTGTTTCGATGGACGGCAGCGCTGCATCGGGATTGTATGAGGGAGTCTCCAGGCCTTGTTCTTCCTTTCCTTTCAGATCGCGTTGTTGCGCTGGCGACGGAGGCGATTGTGTGACTGGAGGAGAAAAAAGAGAGTAGAAGTCCGATTGAGAGAGACCCATTGGTAGATCATTGGGGATGTGTCGGCGACGCTTGGGAGTTGAGTAGCGGGGGCGCGATTCGGGGTCGCCGGAGTGGGTGGATTCGCAATTATCGGTGTTTATTTCGGATTCTATCTCGAAGGTATCACGACAACGTTTGTTTGCGCCGCGCGGAGGTCTGGAAGGAGTGACGATGGGTGAGGGAGAGGTTTGTCTGAGATCGAAGTCTTTCTGAGACACCTGCTTGCGCGACCGCGTGGGCGGCGGGGATCGGAGCTGAAGGGGACTTTGGAGACGTGGGGGAGTTGCGCGGCGGGGAGCTGATGCAGGAGATCCGTTCAGGAGCGATTGAAGGGCGCGACAGGTTCCCAGCAGGCCATTGCCCGATGGGAAGAAGTCGTCGTCTGATGGAGGAGGGGTAGTGAAGAGTTGAGTGGGAGCAACGTGCGACAGGGTCTGCGGGTGTCGCATGTCGCTGGGAAGCGCCGATGGGAGTAACATCTTGCGCTCAGACGGTTGATATTGGCAAGGGATGATTGACATAAGAGTGGATAGGGAATGGTCGAGAGTTGATGATAGTTGATGAAGAGGGCCGTCTGTGCCTAGGGTATGTTTGTGTGTGTGTGTGTGTGTGTGTGTGTGTTAAGCCCAAGGAGGACCGCGCGGAGGAATGTAGGTTTGCGCCGGAGGAGGTCTCGAGGAGAAGGAGGGAGGAGATAGGCAAATAAAGGAAGGGAAGGAAAAGTTGACCGGCCGCGCTTTGATCTGCAGTCGGTCCGGAGGATTGCGATGAGGGAATGACAGCGAGGGAGGTGGGGGGCAGATGGGAGCAGCAGATGATGATGGGATGATGTCGGGGGGGAAAAGAGGAGGGATCAGGGAGTGACGCGCAGCGGCGAAAAAGGAGAGCGACTCGGACGGACTCGACGGCCGAACCAGGCCGCTTTTCACCTTTTTTCTCGGTTCCGCAAACGGGCCCCCCAGCTCACCATCGGCCCAATGGCAGGATTCAATCCGGCCTGCAAAGTCTAAATCCGGGCTGCAGAATGCCAAACACACTAACAAAGCCCTGTGAGCGATAGTGAATGCGGTGGCAGGCTGGATTCACGCGATTCAGTGCAGTGGAATGGCTGCACCTGATCGGGTTGAATGGGTTGAATGGGTCGAAATGTTCGAAATGTGATATCACAAACCAAATGAACGAATGACATCGAACGTGTACAAAAGAATGACTGGACTAGGATCACCGCTCTCGAGCTCGCATTCCCTTAATTCTCTCCTGTGCGCCCTCGTTTCCTCCTGGACGCTCTCTTTGCTCTGCTCCTCAGTCTCCCTCCCTGAAGACAGGGAAAGGCCTATTTTTGAAGGGTTCGACCCCGACTACAAAGCACTCACCGTCCGGCCATCGGGCCCCTCTAGAGGGCCGAGTGAGACAAGGAGTCCAGCAGCCCTTTCGGAGGGATGTGAGCTGCAAGGCATTTATCGCAGGGTCACCCGCTGCGCCATTTCTCCATCCCGGTGCCCACTTGATGTCAAATTGATAGACGCCAGCTGGAGAGAGTTATCACCAGCCTGGGCTGGGCTGGGCCGTACCGTAGTGGGACGGAGGCTGTTGCATTGCAGCTGCATTGCGCGGTATACGCTGGATGAAGTTGACAGGTTCGTGGACTCGGTATACGACACGGCGAGGCGTCATGCAGCTGAGAGAATCGGGATCGCAAGTTGCTGGCCAATACTGCCGCTACGCCGGCGACTTGACTTGTCTGTCTTGAACTATAATGCACTCGTCGATCCAGTGGTTGGGATGGCAACAACCCTCGACAGCCTGGATATCCCCGTCTTCTCCCTCTATCTCCCTCTGGACCTAGTAAATTGGTTCACTCCCCTATCTCCATCCAAGGTCTACATATTAAGAACGTTTCTCCCCGTAAAACCACCCTCTTTCTCGTCTTCAGACTATTCAATGACAAGATTTGGGAGCCCATGTCTTTTGGGGCTACTTCCCGAAAAGGCAAGATTGAGTCGCCATCGCGCAGCGCGGTCGCGTCGCGTCGGGGGCGCGTCTCCCCGCAGCGCGTTGGCCAATCGGGGCCACTGGGCCGAGCAGCTGAGTAGTTGCAGGTGACCAATCGTCTGGACGCATCAGTTGGAGACTCGTCCATCGCCATCCATCCTGCCGCCAGTTCCGATGCATTTGCGCCTCTGCAGCCTGCAGCCTGCAGCATCCAGACAACAGAGTGAAACAGGCATCCCTCCGGTAACCGGTCCTTGCGCTAAACCCGTTGGTCGCCAAGAAATCCCCGAGATAGTCGCGAGGTGAACTTATCGCTCCATCTTATCGGCCATCCGGCTTCTCTCCTTGCTTCCCCCTCGGACATTTACCTAGCTTTTTACCTTCAATTCCACATTCTTTCTCAGGGCAAGATTCATCCCCCTCAAAGCATTGACGTGATTCCCGGTGGCTACACGCTATTCCCTGGCTCGTGTCTCATTGATCGTGCCCGCTACTATTAGCTGGTTTGGGACATTATGCGTCAGATGACGCACGTTGTTGATATTGCTCCTCGTTTCTTTCTTTCGGCGCTCCTTTGTCCGTCCTTGCTTCGTCAATGTATTCCCAGGCTGCGTTCGGAGAAATCACCCACGGTCTGCCGCATCGCATTATCTCGCAGCTGTAGATATGTCCGAACGGATATATTCTACGAATGGTGAATTGCCACCGCAATCTCCCTCCGCATCGCCATCACACAATCCAAACGGCACAAAAGCATTTATTCCTCTATTATTCCTCTATACCCCCAACTACCCTTCGGAACAGACTGACCTACAAACGAACCCCTATCTACAAAACCGAACTGAAACTAATCCAACCAAGGAACCAGACAAGGGCCGACGATCCCTACCCACCATCAACAAAACCACCAGAACTCAGAAGACCCTTAAACCAAAACCAAAACCCAACCCATCGAGCAGCAAGCTTGAAAGGCTAGTTCCCTGCCCGTATCCAGCTTCATCCATCCATCCCTCCATCCCCAGCCCCCTCGCAACATCTGTCCCCCACGCAAGGGATATCGGACACTTTTTCTCCCCGTTCCACCGTGCTATGCGAATCACAGCACTTGCAGGTGCAGGGCGATTGACACCTGCACGGTTCCTGGTTCCACTTGGGATCTCCCCCTCTCACCCTTGATCCGAGAGATCGTGCACCCCGTAGCCCTAGCAGCACAATACAGCACCGCACAACACGACGTCAACGTACATTTTAGCAAGCTATATCAAGCATCAACTATAGAAATAGTACCATAACCCTAGCATAAACCATGAAACTCAACACCCATTGTACATCGATCAACACAGCACATATGAAGTACACTACCTACCTAGGTACCTCCCATCTCCCTCTCCCAAATGCACCGAGGCCAATAAGTTCAAATTCCTTGATACTATCCTCCTAGTACTATTACCACATACTACGTACCCCAGGATCTAATAATAGCTATATAGGGTATATACTATGTAGGTACTCCTCCGTATTATTAAGAACTCTCGCCCCTGAGACCCTTTTAATCCAGATTCATTCCTTCATGTGGAGTTAAATCGGATTCATCTCGGTGCTCCCCACTAGGTACCTTAATCTCATATCCTCTTTCTGTCCAAGATCTTCTCTCCTGGATAGCAGGTGCTGGCCGATGATCAATGATCGTCATGCAAGATACGTACGGGTATGCATTCGGTAAGTTTATGGGGAGGGATGGGGGGGTATGTTCTTTTGATTGATTTGTGGTTTCCGGACTAAGTATGAACAATCATAGAGACTGATCCTTGGTTGTAATACATGGTCGCAGACAGCTATACTCGCACAGGATGTCTTTATTTGGCTTTGTGAGGATAGAAGATCGGTCGTGGTGGTTTTCAGTGGCTAGACATGCACTCGTCAAGGGATGAGCCGATGTTGGAACCTGTATTACAAACTGAGACATGATGGCATCGCCTTCGTCCCGGGTGCCCCCTGTTCTCCTAGCCCTTACACTCAGCATCATTTGATCTTTCGCTCATTGCCTTATTTATATCCTTATGGAGGCAACCCGAGTATGCCGAGACAAGTGACTAAACTTTTGTGCTCATTTCCTTAAAGCAACCCGAGCGGTCTATCTACATGGTGACTATGTAGTTAAAAGCCACCCCCCCCC